>VXBR01007476.1:231744-298313 GCA_013400215.1 Cisticola juncidis | reverse complement strand
GGCCCTGGGCCCGGCCTGTCACACCTGTGACAGCGAGCGTCAGCGGGTGGGGGCAGGCGGGGCGGCTTCCCGGTACTGTCAGGCGCTGCTGTGGTAATTACTGCTGTGAAAACACCGACAGCACGCTCCGGGAGCGAGCTCCTGACCCTGCACAAGGCTCCGGGTGGGAGCTCCGCAGAGCGGACCGCACCTGCCTGCCCAGCCCACAGGGAAGGCATCCTTCCCTTACATAACTGCGCACAAGGAAATGCTGGTGTCACATCGCTTCTCTCAATCAAAATGAAATCCATTTGTTTCTCGAGTTTCACGGTCAGCTGGAAGAGGCACACCTCAAACAAGGAAACTGCATTTTTTAAAATGATTTCAGAGGGTCAGACCTTTATGTGAGACTGTCCCCTGTGCTTTTGTGAGGAGAACTCATGGTGGGAAAGGAGCAGTGTATGACAGGCGTCTTCTCCTGTTCTTTTCCATAGCATAGAGGTAACATTATTACACAATCCTGTAAATCAGGTCATTCTACGCATGTTTAATCTGTCAAGGAGACAGAATGTTGGGTGCCTTTAATAAATTTGTGGTGTTCTGAAAAACAACTGGACATACACCTAGGTTTGGTCAAGTATTATGAGGTTCATGTGCATTGAAGAGCTTTGTGATGATGTTTGTCTCCATAGACATGATTTTTCTTTGTGTGTGGCTGTGTTTAATATTTTATTTAGGGTGACACTGGTATAGCTATTCAATTTGCAGAGACAATTAGGTAGTGATATTTCAGCAGTGGATATGCATTTGAGGTATTTTTGCCAGAGCTGACTTACTCTCTCAGGAACAGATTGCTGAGCTTTGCAGTTGGACATTTTCATTGAGTCACTGCACCTGCTGGGATGACTACAGCAAGCTGATGTGCAGCATCTCTGCATGATACGAGGGAGTAGCACTAAATTAAGAAGAATGCACAGTAAGAAAGTGCCAATGGCTGGGATGATCGTGGGTGCAGCACATGTGGATTGCTGCAGAACACAGGTGCAGCTGGTTCTGAGGTGAAAACTTCAGGAAGGCTTTATCATTAACAAGGCTGATAAGCATCTTAAATTAATTAAGGCATACTGACCTTACCAGGAGGAAGGTGGGAATGTGCTACCAGGTTAGGCCAGCACGGCATTGTGTGATCTCAGTTCAGAGATGTTTTTCTTGCTGTGTCACCACTGGGAGTTTTAGTTTCATAACCAGTGTATGCTGCTGCTCTCTGCAGACCTCTTCTTCTCCACTGCTACCTGGTGTAACACCTGCAGTGGGAGCAGTGTTTTGTGTTTAATGTAAAAAATGCAGGCTCGGTGTGTTTCAGTGGGGGTGTTCACCTGCCAAGTCACGCAGGGCTTTTCATTTCAAGGTTTGCTGCTGTTGCAGTGCTGGGAGTGTAAATCCCTCACCCTCTTCCTGCCAGGACTGTGTGCTGTTCAAATGCAGCTTCCTGGAATTGTATAAACTCCAGATATTTTCCTGCATGCTCATGCTTATTGTAGGCTGTGCACCTTTCCTCCTCCTCCTCTGGTTTTGTTACATTGCTTTAAACTTTCTTTTTTCAAAACAGGATTTCTACAACTGGCCTGATGAATCCTTTGAAGAAATGGATAGTACATTAGCTGTCCAGCAGGTATTCCTACTTACATGAAATGTTGTTAATGAGTGCAGTTTCACAGGTTTTGTGTTCTGGTATATAAAATGGAACAGGGCTTGATATTTATCTGCTTAGGGTGGTGCTGCATAGCAGTGAATTTCTTAAGCACCATATTAAGCATATATTAACAAATTAGTGGTTAATTTTGTTTGCAGAATTCCCATATCTGGTTTAAACAAATCAGATTTAAGAAAATGGTGGAGGTTTCTCAATTTTACTTTTTTGAATTGAAGAAAGGCATTTTTTAGATCTGGCGTTTTTAATACCAGTTTCCTTCCCTGCCCATCTGCTTTTGAACTTTTTAGTTTGTCAATCATTTAAGTAAAAACTAAACTCCCTCCAAGATGTAATATCCTAAATATACTGTGTTACAGTAATTACAACAAGATCGAGTTTTATTTCTACTCTCCCCCCAGTACATTCAACAAAACATAAGGGCAGACTGTTCCAACATTGATAAGATCCTTGAACCTCCCGAAGGCCAGGATGAAGGTGTATGGAAGTATGAACATTTAAGGTAAAAATCCATCTTTTGTCAGTAGTCTGGTTTATTTCTAAGTTTTGTTCATTGATGCTGGTAGTGAATCTATTTGAATGTGACATATCAAAACTAACTTAAATGAAGCTCGATTTTTCCACTGTTAAATATTGGTATTAGTTTCTGAATTCCCTGTTATTTCTAAAGATTTATAATGTGCTCTGATCTTAATTTTTTTAAAAGAAAATTTGTACCTCACTTCTTGAATATGAAGATATAGTCATGAATTTCCATAGCACTTTCTCATGGTATTGTCAGTTCTTCATCTCCACTGATGTGTAATGTAATTTCCAGGTGCTCCCAGTGCTTTTTCTGAAACTTGCAGGCAAATAGGCGGGGACAGCAAGAGTACCTGTGTCTTAGAGTTCTTTTTCTGCTTGTAGGGAAACAAACCTTCTCCATCTCTGTCTTTTTTTTTTTTAAATTGCATTACAAGAAGTACATTCAGCCTTGGAAGGTTGTGCTTTAAAGTATTTTCCAGCTGTAGTGTAGTTATTAATACATATGCAGGAACCCTTTTGTCCTGATTTTTATTTTTTTTTCTTATAAGCATCTCTTCTCACTTGATTGAGTATACTCGGGAATAAGAACAGTTCTAAGCTCCTCCTAGATGCAGACACCTTGGGTTTTTGCCTCACATTTTTTTTCTCTCCTCTGGTCTTCAATAGTTCTAATAAACAGGGAATCATTAAGAAAGGAAAAAGTATCTACATACAGTTGCAAAGTCATATTTTAGGAATTCCCCATCCTTTCATATACTCCACCCAAAAATTTAGATTCATAAAAGTGACTTGTCACTATGACTTCTGAGTTTTGAAAAATTTATTCAGATTTTCTGAATAAGGTAGTAAGGTGGAGCACTGCATTCTGTAAAGTTCAAGAATGCACTTTCAGATCCATTCCAGTGAAAGCAGCATGCCAGAGGTCCCACTCCCTTAATGACCTGAGGTGGGACTGTAGCCCCTTAATTGATTGGAAATACATCTTAGAAGGATAAGACAATCCAGCTATATGAGTTTAACATTTACACTCTTAAATTAATTTTCTTGAAGTGTTCTAATTATTTTTAATCTTTATTTGTGAAATAGCACATTCTTTCATAGCAAAGTTGGTATCTTAAACACTTCCACTAAATGATATGTTAAACTCAACCTCTACTGTCAGTGAAGAATTAAAATGTAATTGTTTAGTTGAGTAAAAAAACTATCTGCTGGTACAAAGATCAGAATGTCTAACCTGTTTTTTATGAGATACTTGCAGTGAAGAAACAAACAGCTGATTTGATGCTGCTGTGTTGAATTTCTTTTAGACAATTCTGCCTTGAGCTCAATGGACTAGCTGTCAAGCTTCAGGTAATTCTTTTCTTGAGACTTATATTTTGTCAGAGAGGACTTTTTTGTTTTGTGTAGATTGCAGAGCTTTCTTCTAAATACATACACTCAGGGCCAAGTAGTGGTTGGAGGTTTTGTAAGATTTTAAGGGCTTGTGGCAAATAACCCTTTTGGAGGGTGGACAGGACAAGGAAGTGATTTGAAAAGATCAGCTTCTTTTTGCTGCTGTGTTTTTCTTAACTGAACAATTGTTTTAACAGAGTGAATGTCACCCTGACACCTGTACTCAGATGACAGCAACTGAACAGTGGATTTTTCTTTGTGCAGCTCATAAAACTCCCAAAGAGGTATGGATGTATTTTGGAAAACTGACTCCAGTGATGCAGGAATTTTCTTTCACAGTTCACATGTTCACAGGGAGCCTGTTAGAGGTGACGTCTTTGTTAAATTGAGAGCTTCTGTGGGTTAAGAATATCACTTGAGCTACTCTCCTTTGCCATTCTGTAGTGTTTTACAGTGGAACAGGATGAGGTAAAAGGAACTGCTTTTTAACCTCAGTGTTAGTGGCTTTGCACATTCCCCTTTTCCCTCTGGGTTGGTGTTGAACCTGCCTGAAACTCAATGGAAAAAGCTCTTTGTTTAACTGACAGAAGAGTCCCTGCTGAGAACAGGCTCTCATCTTCAAACATTGGCCTTGATCCACTTGTCAGTGTAAGCCTGATGCTCCAAACGTGATTCCATGTGCTCATTCTTAGGGAAGTTACTACAGAAAGGTGGTGTCATAAAAACGTTTGCAGTCAAGTGGGTTTATCAGCATGGCATTAGCTTGTCTTCCTCCATGTCCAGTTTGTTCAAACCTTCTGTTGAACCATCGATACATCCTATTTTTGCCTTCAGAAAGTCTTTGTTGCTTTTGGTTATGCTGGCAGTGCAGTTTGTCATATTTATCTTTGTATTTCACCTTCCAGAATAAGGTCGTGTCTCTTTTAGCTTTTATCTTTTCTGTCCGTTAAGATTTTTTTGTTCTTGTTTTGTCCTGCTTTTACTTTCCTGAGATGTTTTGATTTAGCCAACTTTCCACTGCCTCCTTTAACCCTTTTCCATACTCAGCACCTTGGCATGTCTGGCCGTGTTGTCCTCAGCTAAACTGGAGAACTTCAGGCTTCTTTTTATGTCTGAACATGCAGCATTCATCTCCTGTTTTCCCTGGCAGCAGTAGCTACCAACTCATGGTCAGATAGGGGGCGATGGAACCTTGAACTGCTGACAGAAATGTACAACTGACAAGTCTTTTTCCTGAATTGGTGAATGGACAAAGGACAGACATTCCTTCTCTCAATCTGGCTCAGTTCATCTTTACTTTCTTCCTTTAGGTGTACTTGATTGCAGAGACAGGGATGGCTTGTTACACACTTAGTTACATCTAAGATTTTAGTTTTCTTTGCCAAAGCCAACAACACTGATAGATTTAGTGCAGGTTTAGTATCAGAGCCTGTAGAAGAACAAGTCTGGCAACTTGACTGTGTGGGAGACAAATGAGCTGTGAGGCAATAATCATCTTCCCTTTCGGTGTACTCCTAGTGTGTATTCTTATTATACAGCTTTGTTCAAGGAGAGGCATAAAATTCACTACTCACGTGCATGATGGCATTACCATAGTAACTTTTTTTCTTGAAGTAACTTACATGGGTTGTGAAGCAGAAAAAAGAAATGACTCACTTAAGGAGGAAGTGTAGTTATACCTTTAGACAAGGTACATGAAACTTCTAGGAAAAAAAAATGATCAGTGAAGTCCAAAGCACAGGGAAATACAATAAAATGTTTTTTTTAAACAAGTTTTGACAATGTCATGTATGTGCTCACTCACTGTCTGTTTCTGCAGTGTCCTGCTATAGACTACACCAGGCACACACTTGATGGAGCTGCATGTCTTCTGAATAGCAATAAATATTTCCCCAGCAGGTAAAAACATTTTCTTTTGGGAGGAGGTTGCAACTTAAGACAGTGACAAAGCCAAGGGAGAGGTGTAATGCATTTTTCATGGCTGCTGTTGGAACTGTCAAAAGTCCTGCAGCTCTTAGGAGTTGGAGTCTATTGCCACTTGTGAGCCAAGGAAGAATTCTGGCTTATTCAAATGGTTTGCCATTTTCTGGAGCTGAGGGATGCTTTTTTAGGTAAAAACCATTTTAGTGGTATCTGTTCGTGGTATGGGGCTTACACTGGAGTAGTGCCCACCTAAACAAGAGGAGGGCTTGGGACAGATGCTGCACCTCAAAGGCTTTCAGCAGGACAGCAACAAAACCCTCCAGAGGCCAACACCAACCTACTGTGGGACATGGCAATCACAGAAGACACAGACAGGCTACTGAATGAGCAGGGCAGATCAGGGAAAACTCCCTGCAGAAGTCAAAATTGTGCTTCTCTAGGAATTCAGTATAGACAAGGAGGTGCAACTGGAAGTCTTTTTTTTTTTCTTTGCCCATAAACTCTAGAAACCAGAAATCCAGCTTTTACCAGAATAATTGATGATGATTAATTACAGGCAGAAGGTTTTTTGTAGTCAGAATACAATTTATAAATGTGGAGCTTGCACCAGCAAGTCTAAACTTCATATGCAATTATACAGAATAGTTTTAACAATCAAAGTTTATGTCAATACATGTCTCAGTGTTTCATTAGAGCAGTTGTGTAACCTTTCTCCTGTTGCTTACAGGGTTAGCATAAAGGAATCCTCTGTAGCCAAATTAGGATCAGTGTGCCGAAGGATTTACAGAATATTTTCACATGCTTATTTTCATCACCGGCAGATATTTGATGAATATGAAGTAAGTAATTTGAAATTACATCTTGAAAGTGAAGCAACTGAAGTCACAGCTGTGATGGAGTTGCATAAAATATTTTAGTCCTACTTGAAGATCTGTATTCAAGGAAGGGTTGATTACAATAGATTCCAGCTTTATAAGAACTGAAAAGCTGTTATACTTACATACACACATAAAGATGCATTTATGTGATTAGTGTACTCAGCTATGCTTTCCCTTCATTTAGATAAAAGGCCGGAATTTGAGGGTTTTTTACAGACAAGTCAAATTCATCTTGTATTTAAGAATCCTGAGTGTATTCAAGCACTGAGTGCAGTTAGTGCTGTTTACATATTTGTATTTCCTGTTTGTGTATGTTGCACTGCAGTTAAGGAATTAGAGTTGTGTAACTGTAAAGGATCAGAGTAATTGGGGGCAATTGGGTTACTGCACCACCAGTAACTTTTTTTTTTAATGGGAAAGTAGAAATTAATAGATAGAAAGGAGATAAGGGGTACAGCTAAGTAGAAAAGGAAACCTTTGCCAAATCCTACTTAAGGTTTCTGGAACAGCTGTTTTGGGCCCTGTTGTGTTGGAGATAGTGCATGTAGGAGGAATTTTAGAACCACGCTTTTAAATATTTAAATGTATTCTTGTCTAAGTGCTGTTAAATTGAGCTGTGACTGAAGCTTCAGTTTCACTAAGTTTCTTAGTATTTGTAGTAACTATAAGCAACTACTAAAGATACAAAAGGAACAAACAGTAAACTTACTATTTAAGCGTGACTAAGACCTGTAAATCTAATGAGACAATTACATAGAAGCAGGCTTTTTTTTAGCATGTTCCTCATAATGGTTTACAATAATCCTTCTGTATATACTGTTTTTTGCCTTTTTTCACCTCCAGAATGAAACTTTCTTGTGTCACCGGTTCACTAAGTTTGTGATGAAGTATAATCTGATGTCCAAGGATAACCTGATTGTACCAATTTTGGAAGAAGAAGTGCAAAATTCAGTGTCAGGGGAGAGTGAGGCATAATGGGAAGAGCAGTACAGAATCCTGTACTGAATATAAACAAAACATTAATTATGTACTGTATATATCACTTTAGACACTTCAATCACGTATCCTCATAGCTTTGTTTAGTATACTTTTTGTATGCTGTGTGCATTGCCTTTTAATATGGGAAATACTTCTAAGTTATTCATGAGCTGTATATTCATAAATGTGGCACTCATGGTTTTTAAATAAAAGTAGTAGTATCTGTTTATAATGCCTGTTAATAAAAGAATTTACAGTTCTCTAAAAATGCTGCTAAACAATCATTGAATCACAATCCTGAAGATGTGTCTGATTGGGTGGGGAAAAAGTGAGATTACGATTTCACAGCAAGCCATTTTGTAATGCAGTAGCTATCTTAAGTCTTAGTTCAAAGATTATCACCTTAAATATATAATTCTGCAGGAAGCTTCTTGCAATGTAGCTTATTCCTAATTTACCTTTTATTTTTTTTTAAATGGCTTTGAAGATTTACTTCTGGATGTGCATATTGCTGTACATGTATATCCAAATACTAAGAGCATCTATAGCTTAACCAAAAGGACAATTTCACTATGGTATTGAACATGTATGTATATTCTTGATATATATCTAACACACTTCCTGGACTTGTTTTTGTCAGCAGTGGAGGTTTGTGTGCAGCAGGGGACAGGTGCTGTCCTCGTAAGGCAGACTTCTGCTGTCCTCCAGTCCATAACCTCTCTAAGGAATACCTGTGCATATTTATGGCAACTGCTTACAGATTATACCTCAGCTGTTCATGTTACTCTACATAACACACTGGCACAGTCTCTGCCTGTATTCCTAGTCAAAACATGCTAAGTACCTGAAATATCAAACCGCACTCTTTGCGGGAGTTAATTATGTTTTCAACATACATTTGTTTCTCTTCAGTTACCTTAACCATACTGACAAAGATTTGGATTCATGCTTCTGGTTCCCTTTCAGGAGTCTTATTTCAAGTTATGTTTGCAGATTTGCAATAACTGACAATAACTTTCCATGAGTGCTGCTTAATTGTGTTTTGTCTAGAAGGATAGAATTAAATGTTTTAGAGATGCATATAAGAGAAATACTGCTAAGTGTACATGAATGCAGGGTCTAAAAGCAGTAGCAGTGTTCTTGAATGAATTTTGCTTTGCTGTTTAGGAAGTTAGCTTGTTTCTCTGAGGTTGACAGGAGCCCTCTTTATTTGTTTCAGTAGGTCAAAATGGGCTAGCTCAGCTAGTTTCAGTAATTTACACTTTGTTTTCTACATTATATTTACATGGAAAGAAGGGAGTCCACATATTTTTACTCAGTGTTTTTTCATAATACACTAAACATGCCTTAAATTCTGTTTTTCTTTATATTAATCAAGCACACCTCAAGCAACTGCTATCACCTGGATGTAAAGGGAATATAAACAATGAGAAAACTGAGGAAAAGACTAAGCTTAAGTACTTCAACAGCTGTACTTAAGTTCTTCAGCAGCTTCTTGTCTCATGTTTATCATTGTATGTAACCGCCAGCAGGGTAATTGCATGAGATGTTGTCTGAGTGAAGTAGCTTTAGTTACTGTCTACACACTTAGCTGTAACTTGCCTTGTCTTAGACCAGGGTACCTGATTTTGCTAGATAATGTGGGGTTTGTACTGCAGGTAGGAGGATGCTTTCTGCAGGTAGTAAATTGTATTTAGCTCGTTGCTGCCTGCTCCAGGACCATCCATGGTGTGGCTCCTTTGTACCGTCACTCTGCATGTGTGTTTTGGCCATGGTGACTGGGACAGGCAAAACATGGGACTGGTGTTGCTAATTACATTTCCTCTACAAAACTGAAGAAAATGATGTGGTGCTCAGGACTGCATTAAAATGTTAAACCTCTTCCTCTTACATTCTAGGAGTTTCACTTCAAAACAGAGCTCTGGAAGTTTGAATCCTGTTCATTCTCACTCAGATTTGCACTGTAAAGTTGACTTGCTATACTAAGCTGATTTTATTAAGGCCTAAGTGAGACACTGCTTGTATTTTCCCTTGCTATTGTTTACATGAGTACTGTGTACACACATGTGCCTGGATGGTACCATAAAACTACAGTTAGCCTAAGCAAACCATTGATTTGTCTAATAAATATTAACAGGTTTAATTTAGATTTTACATCATAGGGAAACTGAGACTGTCTTTGAATTACATTGTAAAAAAAGGATAAAATTAAACTGTTTCTTTATCCATACCACTATATTTTGACAAGTTATTCTTTTTCATGTTGTCTGAGAACAAAACAACTGTTTCCAACCGACCCTTGGGTGCTCCCCCATCTCTCCTACAAAATGTGATCAAGTCAAGTCACCTTTCTTCTTTCCAAAGCAGAGAAATAAAATACTCATTAGGAACTTGCAAGTCAGACCTCAAATTATACACCCCTCAACTCAGAACCAGCTGGTCCCACCATTGAGCTATAGGAGGTCTAGAAGAGGCCCTCTAGATACAGAAAAAGCACATTTCATTTATGACAGCATGGCACAGACACAAAGGCTGTAAAGCAAAGACTCAAATTACTTCTTCCTTTGTCACTGGGGTTTTTCCTCACCTTTGGCTTACACAGCTTCCAGCACATCAGCCATGGTATTAAGCCACAGGGAACTGTCAAGACAATCTCCATTTTTTGCTTTGAAAAGATGAATATACTAAGGGAAAACCTAATGAGCTTTTTCTAGATGGCATTAACTGTATCAGCCTTTGCTGTTCAGACAAGAGTGCAAAAAGGTAACTTTAGCTTGAGGCAAGGTATACATTGATCTAACCCAGTTAATGTTAGCGCAGGACAAACATCATAAACGAGTAACTGATTTGGTAAGTACTTCTAATGGTGAGAACCTTCCTATATGAACTATAGAAAAGATCTGAACCTGTACAGAAAGAAAATATTTTACAGACTAGAAACAAGTGAAGCAGCCATTTATTGCAGTTGAACAGGTATGTAAATAAACTTCTTACAGTTATAAGCAAAGTACAAAATATTTAACTATGAACAGTTCTTCCTGTTTGTAAACATTAGGAAACTATTTCCTCTCCAAACAATTTAAGCATCAGAAAATATAAACAGTCTTTTTCAGAGGTTCATGAACACTATTGGCTGCCTTCTGTTCTTTCTAATAGTTGCAGAGCATTTCTGTTGTCACAATCAGGAAAGGGATTTCCCTACTGCATTTCAAACAGACAGGCTCCTGGCTGAAGTCACTTGTTACTGACTACAAAAAGTGTACTTTTATTTTTTTTCAGAGAATTCTTCTGGTTTACAAAGCTACTTTACTTAATGGACAGTGCTGGTCACCACACCAGTAAAGCCAAACCTTAATGCTCTGGTTTGTGCCAGACAGGTGATGAGGATCTGAAATCAAATCCATACCCTAAATGCACCCTCCCTTTTTCACTCATCCAAGAAAGATAGAGCTGTCTTTCAGAATTTTTTACTACAAATCTTATGGAAACCCAGATTTTTCATAATTTGTTCCAGAAGCATTTTCCATTTTTTCAGTTTCAGCATCCAAGCCTTAGGAAAATGAGTGGTCAAGTGCATGAAGTCAGGTAATTCTTGCACTGTCTTCACACAGGCTTGAGCAAGCAACTTGCCCTGACTGCCAAAAGAACACAGCTCAAATGAACATTTCTACAGCACAGGCAGCTTTGATACTGAGACAAATGACATTAAAAAACCCAGCTGTGTCCTTAACAATCCAGGAATTGCTGAGTGGATTCAGAGGAAACAATTTTGCATAGGTATACTGCTTTAAAAAGACAAAGAAATCCAGAGGTTTGCAGCATTGTTAACATCTGAGACTCATGAGTAAGGACTAAACCACAGTTAAAACTGAGGGCTACTGAAAAATCATATGGCTTTGTTTAATTTTTACAAAAGCCTTTCTTGCTAAAAGTGATGATATTCTAGTGTACCTGTGGACATACTCAATTTCCAGCCTAGTTCCAAATCACAATCTTTCTTGTGTACATCCCATTAATAGTAAGGACAATATTTCTCTTAGTACGATGCTATTCTATTTGAATTCTGTGGACTTTGAACAGGTCATATAGAAAGATGCCAGTTAAAAGTTCAGTATTTTTTATCCAGTGAAAGCATTCCAGAAAGAGTAACTACATTAAATTTACTACTTTATACTTTGTAACTTATGTAAAAACTTACAGCTCAATTTTGGTTTAGGGTTCACTAATGTTAACTATTTTAAGCAAGGATCTTGATTTATAAAAGTTATTTCTTTGATATACTTTAAAAGCTCTAACTTGAAATCTTCAAAACTGGAGTTTTGGACCAATTTTTGCCCATTTTACAGATTTCGCTTGTATGGAGAATGTCAATAGTTAAAATTACACACACACAAGTTCTGGATAACTCATTAAAAATATCAGAAGTAGAGCAACATATTCCAGGTTGCATGAGACCAGCTGTCACTCCATTTTGAATATGCTAGAGTGACCTAGCTTTCTGCCAGAGATGGCTGTAACTTGTATTTTCATATTTCTTCCCCAGATCCCTGGGGAGATCCCTGCTGCCTGTGACCATGACCAGTGCTCCCCGAGAAGTGCCCCAAGAGAAAGCAGCACTTGGGGCAGGCTCTACAAGCCCAGCACTCTTCCTGTCAGCAGGGGGATTGTCCTCCCCACAGTGCCCTAGACAGGCTCATGCTCCACACCCCTGACTTCCAGCTGCTGGTGGGAAAACTGGGAGAAGAGCCTTTGGCAGAAAGGGTTTCTTACTGTACCTCCTATTTGAGGTGCTCCCACCCACAGTGTCCAGTGGGAAAATGAAGTTCAAGCTGTAAAATTTTTGGAAGAAAGCCCCCAACCTACTACAAACAGTTAAGAGTTGCTCTTCCAAAGAAAAAAATAAACGAGCCTGCCAGTAAGAATTTCATAAGTAAATCAGGAAGTAGCTCCAAAGCAATATTATTTCAAATTCCCCCTACACTAATTATGTCTGTAGAATGGGTTTTTCCCCCTACCCCTGCCCTATAAAATTAACCTTTTTTCCTGCATGAATTAGTTTTGCTTACTGAAATGAGCAGCTACTGCCCACATTCTTCCTGCACAGCTCTGAGACTCCACTATCCTGGCCCTCTCCTGGGGTCTCATTTGGAGCTAATTGTTGGAGCTCCCATCACTGCATTGATCTGCCCACTGCATTTAGTGCCAACAGCTACCACTGTGGATTGGGCAGAGTCCCCCAGCAGCTGGTGGGATGCCACCCACGGGGAACAGGGTGCTGTAGGTAAATGATTCATGACATCTGTGTTTGCAGCACAACACAAAGAGAGGTACCAAAATCCCTGGGTGATGTGAGTGCTGTATTGCAAACACAGAGTGGAGTTATGAACACATTTGCTCAGTTCTGTTCTGAATTATTTTGACCGAATTATTTTGCACTAGCTTAAAGATGAAGAGCAATTTTTTTCTTTTTTTTTTTTTCTTCTAGAACTAAATGATTTAGAAATGCACATTGTAGTTATAATCACATTTACCTTCTGGAGATGCATTTTTCTTCAGCCTCTCTGTAAAATACAGTTTCCAGACAGCAGCACAAAAGCCATTGCTGTTTGTTCCTCCACCCACAGAACCTTGCTAGCATTAACCTCCCTTAAGGCAAGCAGCTCCTCCCCACAGTAAGGATGGAAGCACAGCAACTTGATCCTGTCCTCTGAACATCAAGTCTGGTATTTGGTGCAGCTCAATACACTTTATCCAGTGTGAGATACATTTAGCTGAGACATTTTTATAGATACATCCATCTAACTGCCTCTGAAGTTGAGCCTACATCCTCCTCCCCTTTAGCAGCACTGTTGTGCACACTGCTCTCAATGCTTCCTAGGGAGCTCCTCAAACTGCTAGTTTGAGACTGCAAGTCAGCTCTCAGGGGATGAGCAGTTCTTGGTTTCCACTCACAAGTATATTATGAACACATCATTACAACACAAGCTCTGAGCTCCTGGCTTGCATAGCTGAAGTTGTATTCCAGGAGCAAGTTACCTACCTGCAGCCTCCTGAGATTTTCTGTCCATACCAAGTCTGAATGTAGCTTAAATTAATAACACTCTAGTATAAGATTTGACATTTCTCTAGGCTTTTGAACTTACGCAAGGCAAATAAAGTGAAAATTATATTAAAACATAACAGTCAGACAGTTCATTTTTCCCACCAATATTTACAACATCCTTAAAAATCCCCAAACAACAAAACAACCAAACCCAAAAACATTCCTCCAGCTTGTGGAAAATTCTAAACATCCTCATTCCTTTCTCTCTCACACAATTCAAACTGTCACTGTTTCGCAGCTTTTGCTTCCTTGCTTGTCAAAAACATTACCAAGTTAGCAGAGCACCCAAGTCATGTAGTTATACTATTAAAGACAGAAAAAACAATTATTTTGCAGTAGTATTATTACTACAGTAGGATTAACACAACATGGAAAACGACAAAAATACAAAAGGAGTTTGGGAAGAGTCATAGGATTATACCAATGCATTTAAAGTAGTGTAATTAAAAAAAAATCCATTTGTGTGATTTATGTACATGTCCATTTGATGCAGTTACTTACTAATCACATACATGTGACCTGAGTGACTCCATCTTCCTGGTCAAACTGTCCATCATCCAGTTCCCTTAATACTCCATCACTGCTACTGAATCCTGGAAAGCCTCCATAATGAGAGGATCCCTCCTTGATCCAACATTGTTTAGAAGGAGATAGGTGAAACTCATCAGGTGCTTGTCCAGTTTCTACAGGGCCAGAAGCAGCTGTGTCTGATCCAACACTTCTGCTGGACACTCGGCCTTTTTCTTCCCCAGTCACTTGTCTTAAAGATTTCCTCTGAAAAACAAGATGATGTTGAATGTTAGCTTATTTAGGGGAAAACCAATCCAGGCAAACACGTTGCAATGAAGAATGGACAGATTAGTGCAGCTGCATTGTAACACTGAGTGCAATTCTCGAGAAACACGCCACTGTCTGAGGAGGCAATTACAATTCCCATGATAAATCTGTGCAAATAGAACTCAGTGGCTGCTCTATACAGACATTTGAAATGGGATCAGTCCTTGCCCAGCAGGAACTCCCTATAAATGCAGTCTGATGTTGGTACTGGGATTGCCTGACATCTTTCCTGTTGAAGTGATGGTTGCCAGTGTCCAAAAGAAAAGTGAGCAGATGGTGATTTCTGTGAACAACAGACAGACCAGACCATGCCAGGGGTTCTCTGAGGCACAACAATCAATAAAAGGTTTATCTCAGTTCAGCATCAGGAGCTACCTGAGTTACTGAGATCTGTGATGATGCAGCACCTCCAGAGACCATGTCAGTGCCCTGAGCCACATGGGGGAGCAGGGTTAGCACGGCAGGAGTACCCTGGAGCCCTGCTCAGCCCAGCACAACTACACCAGGAGATGTCTGCCAGGGGACACAGCCCTGCCCACAGAAGGAGCACACACAGCTAAGAGGGAATCCAGCCTCGGCACAGAGCTGCATTTCAGTGCAGACACTTCAAAAAACAAACATTCCACAGACTTTTACTATGCTTTGGCAAGTTGGTGTCCCCCTTCTACATTGCCAAGCTTTTTCTCAAATCCTTTTGAAACAGTATAAACAACGGCCCATGTGGCTAAGGGAAACATATTTAGGAAAGCTGTTACAGGGGACACTGGGAAACTAGACAAGGGGAAACAGCATTATCCCAAGAGAAAGAGAAGGAAAGAAGATTTGCCTGGATGCCACAGCAAGAGGATGGAAAAGTCTGCTTAAGCGAAATAAAGAAAAAAAGAAAAAACCAGCCCCCTTCAAGCACTGCATGGTTCAATCTTGCATCTCATCCTCTGAACCCTTTCTTAGAAAAGCAAATTGTACTTGACAAAAAGTCCATGGAGACAGGACAGCCCTTGTAACCCAAGACGCTTTTGTACTATCACATAAATCATAAGCCAGGCCATAACACACTAACGACCACATACACATGAAGGCAGAGAGATGAGCTGTGAGGACATAACATATTCCATCCTCAGAAAAGAGATTATGTGAGATTAACAGACCAAGTAGTGGGGCGTTCCTCTCAATTCTTACTGAAGCAAAGCTTCCTTTAGAAATGGCAGTGCTAAATTCAATCCAAAAATAAAAAAAGTTATTCTAAATACAGAAACCACCCCACAGCCTGTGCTGCTATTTTCCAGTGGAAGTCATAGAGGCCCAACAGCTGGATATGCCTAAGGAGCACAGCTCCTTCCATGGCCAGACCCTGCTGCACTGTGATGTGACCACAGCTTGATAGCTAAGTGATGAGAAGGCCTGGATGAAGCTGCTTTCTTATTTCAGTAATGAAAGAGTCTTGTTAGCAGCATTCTTCCCAAGGTATCTGAGCTGTTAACATGCTAACTGTATGCTTAAATAATCGTGAGTTGTGATGCAGCCCTTTTTTAAACTTTACCACAGGTATCTGAAACGTTTCTGTGTTTCAGAAACATCCTAATCTGTGGACGTGAAAGTCTCCTTAACACCAGCTTTTATGTACTATGAACATCAGTGAACAGATACAACATTTTGGTAAAAAAGGTATAAAGTAAGCAGATGAAAATAATGCGGAAAACCAACGTAATTGGCAAAACAGAAGGAAAATGTAACTCTGCTAAATGTTTCAGCTTCAGCCCAAGGTACCTGTTTATCCCAAGCTAGATGACCTCAGCATAGTGAAATTTCCTGGTAGAGAAGCAAAACATTCACTGGTACTGAAAAAGCACATTTTGTTCAGATTTCAAACACAGAAACCCTGATGTAAATGGCTACAAATCAGCTATTTCATGTTTACTCTGAGTATGTTTAATGTTAAAGTCAAACGTTTCTCTTTCCAACAAAATAAAACAACTACAGAACACATTTTATTTGTATAACCTGAGGCTGCTCATCACCCCACAACGAGGTGAAAGAATTTCAACAGCGAGTACAATGCTTCCTATTTTTAATTTAAGCCATGTCTCAAAGATTCATCAGTTCCTCAGACTGAATGTTTTTACAGAACTGGTTTGTATTACATCTCTTGGCAGAATCCAACTTGTGACATACAGTTATGCTGCCTTTAAGAGGCACATCAGGAGTTTATGCCCTTATTCTATACAGAGTATTCAAGAAGTAGGAAAGCATCAGGAAAAGGATTATTTTATGACTGACATAATATTGCTCTATATATTTACAATATTATCAAAAATTATGGTCCAAAACATACTTCCAGAAATCTATTAGGAAAAAAAGCAAAGGCTACAAAGTCAGAAGGTTTTAAAGATAAAAGCTGGAGGTGCTTTTGACACAGAGGGTGGTTAGGGAAAAAATCCACTGTCAGAATTTAGAAGAGGGTATGAATGGAGAGAGATTAAGACACTAGCAAAGGAGACTACACAGAACACTGAAGAGCAAAAAATGCATAAGCTCCAAAATGAAGAAATAAATGGTAGTGTACAAGAACTAGCTGGGAATTGAGACAGTGGCAGAGACAAAAACAATAAAGCAGGATTTGAACTGTGCATGTTGAAAGCAAGTTCTTCCAGGCATGGAAGTACTAATTATCAGGGGACATGGTAAGAAGGAAGTTAGGCTGGAGATAAGCAGAAACCTGGATAAGAACAAAAAAAGGAAGAGTATATTTTAGAAACACTAAACAAAGGAAAACACAGATGATGGCAACACACTGAACAGACAGTAAAAAACAGAGAAAGATCAAATAGAAATGCGAGAAATTTTGACTTATGGAAGTATTCATACAAATAGAGAAAGAAGCAGCTAGGTATTACTGCCATATAATTACATGCCATGAATGAGTCTAAAGTTACTACTCTGCTGCTGAACATGAGTGAAAACATTCACAGTTTTCCTAACTGCTTAAGATAATCACAGGAAAGACATGTTGAATAGAAAAAGGCTGACTGAAAACCTGAGAGAACCAAAAATGGAGACCCATCACAGAATGTCAAAGATCTGGCAAAGAGAAGCCCACCAGGAGTTCACCTTCTCTGGGCACAGCAGGATCCCCTGCAGAACTGTGCAGGTGCAGTAACTGTTGTGACACTGGCTTTGTGCAGAATGGAGACTGGCAGTCACTTCATCTCAAAGCACTTGATCCAACCACTGTTATGGGAACTCCACTCAAAAGGGCCAAGGAATTGTTGAAGTTCAGCTGCAGGACTTTTACAGCCTCTAGCTGTGTCACACATTTTCATGCAACAACAGCCCTCCACTCTGCTAACCCGCAGATTACAGCATCCCTTCCAGCACAGCTTAACACTCCTTTCTTCTAAGAATATGAAAGTAGATGTTTTGAAGGTCAAAATGGTTTTTTGTTTCATGCATAAGACATGCAGAATTTTGATCAGAACTTTTAAGACTCCCTAAAGACTTCCAAGGAAACAGAGGATAGCCAGCCTCATTCACCTGAGACATGGTAATTCCTTAGCACAAAACAGCATTCATTATGCTTTTCTCCATGGTTTAAAAAATAACACCTGAAGAAAAAAATGTGATCCAGCTGCAAAAAACATCCACAAACTTGAACTTGTTTGAGGAGAAACCCTGTTCTGCCACTTTTCTCCCCTGTTAATTCTGAGGTCTAGCTTGTTTCTGTATCTTACCATTACACAAAGTACTAATTTTTTAATATTAATACCACAAATAAGTTACTCACCTCTGGTGTCTGGACAGCAGAACTCCACATAACAGGTCTCTGAAGAAAAATTACTTGCTTTGTGGCCAGATTTCCTTCACTAAAATTTAAAGAAAATAGTTACCATGTTTTCAAGGCAATAATTGTCAGGAACATATTCAAAGTCAGCTGTAAGGGGGGGGGTGTGTAAGTCCATGACTGAGAAGAGAACAAAGTATTATCTAGTTTATTAATTCCCCAGCAGTTCTATAATGGTATTTTTTAAAAGCAGAAGTACAGAACTGGGTCAAGGTGACTTCACAAGTCTTTTTTTAACTTAATCTTCACTGTTCAATACACAGCAACACATTACTACCTATTAGTATCACTACAACCAGGCCTAATCTTAATAGATCCACAGCTTCAGCAAATCTCTCAATACTTTGTGGTATGAAACTTGGGATTTAACATTCCTTACTGCTGCACAGAGGTTGTAAAATGTCATCTACCTGAACAGGCAGGATAATCTTGCTGCCTCACCCCTAGGGATAATGGGCTTCAGCTCAGTTTTAGTAAGCTTTACATGAAGAATGAGATGAATGACAAGAGGTACGAGGGAGGTACTGGCATAGGCAGGACAGGAAAATATTACAGTAAGAAAAATAAAGAAGTGGGGGAAAAAAAAGAGCAACTTCAGCCCTGGAACTTTTACAGATGCTAATACTGCTGTGGTAGACAAGGCAAAAGATGCTGGGTTTTTTCCAAAAGGGAATACCTGTAGAAAAACAACCATGGCAAGTGAGGTTGCTCCCCAGACCAGATATTGCTGATATGTTTCATAAGCATTACACCCCCTTAGTGGTGGTAATAAATACATCCTCTAAGTTTTAAGGTATTTCCATCACCTTCCCACCAGAAACACATGTCACCACACTGACAGGATATATAACACAAACCCCAACTCCACATTTCACTGAAAGTGAAACAATTTCAAGACAAGAACTCCAGAATAAGAAGACTTTAAAAATTTCTGTTTTCTTCTAAATATCAGATACTACATTTTTATAAGCCCTTCTCCCCTCAATTGTCTCTGGGCAGAATTCAGTAAGATCTTTAAGCATATAAAGGCAAAACACTGAAATTGCTTGGAAAAAGCATGACTACAGATTTAACAGTGCACTAAATGTAAGTAGCAAAGTAGAAAAACCAAGGAGATGGGACTTAATTTGAAGTATGTATGATTCTACCTATTCCATCAATCATAAAACACAGTGAATATGTTATTATGCATAACATTACAGAAAAAAACTACTAAAACAATCTAAGTTTTAACTTCAGTATGGATATGTGACAAGGGTAACCAACACATACATGAAGTTAAGGTTACCTTTGCATGTTTCACAACCAACAGTTACTCTGTATTTAACTTCAGGGAGTTGCTCCAAGAAAAACCAGGGATGAAAACTATTCCTGTGAGCTCAGAAGAGCTTGTTAACAGTGTGCCCTAGTAAAGCTGTTGGAAGTGAGTTCTGAGAAAGTACAAACTAGTACTATTCTCTGCATAGACAGCCAATATTCTCTGATCTATAGTCAGTGATGATGGATTTGTGATTGTGTTTGGCCCCTCACAGTCTTCCTTTCAGTCTGGCTGAACTCAGGTCATGGCACATTGTTGCATGTCTTCCTTGGAAGAGAACAGAGAACTACAACTCCAGCTTGTGGGAAAAACAAAAATGCAGGAGAGCAAATTCATTCATTTCCTTAAGCTTAACAAGGTTTCCTGTTCCACGAGTCCCTACCTCACTATTTGCATTCATTAAAAGAAAAAGTCTTTAGATTTTATGTCATTACAAGGAAATCTGCAATCCTGCAACCTTACTCCACTTGGCTAGGTATTTCTCTGTGCCTCAGTTATGTCTCTTTTGATCAATTCAAAAATGTCTCTTCCAAGCAACAAGGCTGAGCACAGTCTCTGGCATGGGGAAGAGCCTAAGGCTTATTTTGTAACAGTGTCTGCATTCCTTCAGAGAAAAGAAAAAAACCCAAACATTAAGCTACAGCTTGTACAAATTCTACTAGAACAGAAAAAGGACACGATGGTGAGCAGACAAGAAGTAAATTAACAAATTTCTAAGTCTGACCTTATTAAAATGCCGCACACGACAAAGCTGCTATGAGCTTAATTCACAAAGAACTCAATGACAGTGGGATTTCCACAGAATTTCAATGAGAAAAAGTGCTCAGAGCAAAGGAAGCTCCATAGTTTCCCTCACATTTCTACACTCCCTCTTTGCCTCATAAGTCAGGGCATTTTGAAAACATAGATTAGGTAGTGAGCCAGGATAATTTAATAACCATAAAGTCACTGTTTTGCACTCCATGGCCCATGGTCTGCCCTGCCCATTCTCAGGGACTACAGTAATCAGTGAAGGGAAGTAAAGGTCACTGCAGAGTAAGGCTGCTGAAGCCTTTTTCCTGTCTTTTCTTTTAAGAGTGATCAAGAGCAACAGAGACTCTTTTGTTGAAACACCAGCAATTTGTTTGTCTGCTTATGCTGTATGGACAAAAACTGTGTCCTCTCACACGTCTATATTTAAGCCCTCCAAAGCAACCATGAAGCTACAAGCTCAGTAGTACTGCCTATGGCTCTGGTTTTTACAGATCCATTTTTTAATGCACAAATATTTGATACATGAAGAACAGAATAGATGTTAGATAAGATTTTCTGAAAATTAACAAAGGGAATAACAAATTATTTTCACCATTTCATGTAGTTTTAAAATTATTTTTGTTGGTTTTTTTTCCCCTCTTCATTTCTCAAAATAAAAACTTGGCACTCCTTTGGAACTGGATAGCATCTAGATCTTGTTTTGAGACAGACACCAGCCTGGGATACTAAGTGTCCTGGCTTAAAGGACCTATTCAATGAAAAATTTAAAAAGCCTTAAAAATAATTCTAATTTTCAACCACAAACATGTGTGGACTATAGACTTCTACAAACTCATGGTAATAACGTACTAAAAACTGCAGTAGCACTAATTTACAAGCAGTTTTTCTTAATACTCTCAGAAGATCTGAGATGAGGGAAAATTTTGCAATGAATTAGGAGAAAAGGAAGACAGAAGAGAGAAGTGAGTAAAAATGGGGATAACAGATAAAATTTTCTTTAAATACTATGGACAAGTTCTATTTTAGAAATAAACAAGACATCATTTTTCCAGATCATCCCAAAAATTGTTGCTTATTTTGTTTCTTCACTGTTTCTGAAGCCTCTTAATATTCAGACTGGGTTTTAAGGTCAGAGTTTGAAGTCTGGGAAAAAAACCCAGCTGTTGAGCAGCATAAAGTGTCCTTCTTTATTAAGACTTTTGAATTCCTAGGACAAGCCACCACCACCACAGTAATGGCATCTTTCATAGCAGACACACAGTAACCATCCAGGAATTTCTTCTCTTCTTTAAATACCAACATCAGTGCCTAAAAATAGTAGTTATCAGTCACTACTCAGCTATCAGAACAGGAAGACATTCATTTTCTGATTCTCATGAATTCTTAATCCCTAATTAGGAATTCTTGCTAATAAGCTTTTTGACTTTTTTTGAAGCAAATTGAATTGCCATATATGACATACACTACAGGCACACAAAACATGATTGATCCTATTTCTTCCAAGAGTAACTCACGAGCTACAGGGGGACAACAAGCATTAGAAAATTCATACACACTCCTACTCAACCATTTAGGCCAGAAAACAAATGTTTTTTATTCAGCTGAGTTACTCCAGTGTGGATACAAAATGAATCCAGTTTCAGATTTGGCCATGATACAACCCCTTCAGCATGAGCACTGCTATTAATGCTCTGCTTGTTTCACATCTGGGATACAACACTGAGACCTAAATACCTTCCTGGTATATTCTCACTAATTCAAGGAACAGCTCCAGCCTGATCAATCTGTTCATGCTTCCTGCAGCACTGCATCCTATTTTTTGTCTTACAGCACTTTTCAGTCAGCCCTGCCTTGGCTCTGTGATCTCTGAGGTACAAACCAGCACCACCTGATGTGCTGCAAGCACGGGCTGACACTCCCAGTGTCACTCAGCAGCTGCTCGGACATTCCTGACCCTGCTGTCCCAGCCCTGCGGGGATGGGTTCAGTGACATTGCTTGTGGGACACAAAAGGCTGCAAGTTAAATATTCTCTCATCCTATGACTCAGAACACACCATGACTACTAAAATCTTCCTCCCATTTTTCAAAGATTACACCCAGATTCTCAAGACTTACTCTCAAGCTCTAAGATTTGGCCAAAAACTCAGCTGTTTATGAACACCAGGCCCAGTAGTTCATATAGCCTATAAGTCACTAAGTTCAAAGCTAATACACTTAGACTACAAAATTATTGAAGAAAATTAAAGGATAACCATTTGTTACACATTCTGGAAACTGCTTCTTCCAGAGGAAAACAAAACAGAGAGATCCCTAAAAACCATAAGCATCAGAACACTGCATATTTTACCACAACTACTTCTGTCTTTGCATTTAACCAGTTGCTTAAAATCAACTAGTAGAAAAAAAAAACTGTCAAAAAACCCACCAACACTTATTTCCTGATCACAAAAGCCTCCTCCTTACGTGAGGTGAGTTGATTTAATTATGTCAAATCACTTGACCAGAACTCCACTTTCTTGCAGCAGCCTCCTTAGAATCTTTCACTCACATCTTTTTCATGCTGTCTTGATTTAACACAGTGAAGTCTGGGATCCAAAGATGAATCAAGTCATCCACTCTTTCCACAGCTGTTAATGAGCCCTAAGCCCTGCCTCAGTACATTTGTTTGTTTTGAAGCTTGGCAATCTTAATCTAATGGTTGAAGAAGTAAAAAAAGATGAGAAAAGAGAAGAATTAAGAATGTTTGGTTTAGTGTTCCATTTGCTATTTTTTAGCTTGATACTGTGATGAAAGCAAGAGCATCTTTTGAGGTGAACCATAATGTCTACATTAGAGAAGAGAAAGAGCCCAATAACTTGTTGGATTAGCACATTCTCTGCCCTAATTTGCAACAAATACTCCATCACTGTCTTGTGACAACATGAGTTTTCCCTTAGTCTAAATCAGTCATTCACCAAGGTCCTAAACTACTGAAACATCTCAACACTTGTTCCTGGTGGAATCATGAGTAATCCCATTGCTGTGGACTGGGTACGTGATAAAAAGGTTCCTAAATAAAATCTTCCATGTTTAGATTTACACAATGTATTTTAAATTTAGAATTAGACTCACTGAAATCAGTAGTCCTAAGCACATGTGGCAAAGCACTCCATGAAAATGCTACTTACATCTCAAGCTTAACATACATTTAACCTCATCAGCATTTTTCTTCCTTTTACATTTCAGTATGCAAGTAATTATTTGATAATTCTCAGACATACACACCAAAAAAGCTGTAACCAATAGTTGGGGTACCTGTCATGTCGTACAATTGGTGTAGGCAGGACACAGGTCAGGAGCCATCCAAACTCAGCCAGCGTGTGCAGTAAAGGTCCATAATCTGTTTTAATTTCACACCCCTACATTAATAATTATAAAAAGTAGTAAAGAGACTCTGTACAGGTTTTATTTGCATTTCTACACAATTACAACACCTCCCCTCTCACTTTTAATGATATCCTTTGAGAAGACATCAAGCTGTTGTTTGATGGAGATTGATTATTTCAAACTGAAAACAACTTGAAAAGTTCAAGACTACAAAATCCATGGAAAACAGAATTTATTAACATTAGGTATGAGCCCTGACTCATCAAGACATAATGGAAGGCACATCTCACTCATTAAACTTGTCACTTTGCTAAATTGGTGCCTAAAACTTTTTAAGCACCATAATTAGGTGTCTCAATTGACACCCCACAGTTTTTACTCCACATGTGAAAAGTAAGCATCTCACTTAGCTACATACTTAAAGTTTTGGTGGGTCTTTTGGTGGTGTTTTTTTTTTTTTAACAGACAAGTTTTGAGTTTGATATTGATTTTGTTTCCCATTAGTAAATGTATTTACCACTGGAAATTTCAAAGTAAGACCATAATCCAACAACAACTGCTTTGAGACATCATTCGTACCAATAGTCCTAAAAGATTAGAGTATTTCTAAAGAGTAATTTAAGTAATTTTATTGCTGTAACCTACTACAGCAGTAGATGTAAATTTATTAGGAAACCCAAGTCTTTCATATTTGTCAGTAAAATTTTCATAAAAACACCTATCTGAATATCATACTGAATTAATTCACTATTACTTTTCTCTTGTTTTTCTAGTTCTAGCTATTTTCTCACCCTTTAAAAAAAAATACTTCACACTATCAATGTAACCTGCACTTGCTGAAATTACACCTAAATTGGTCTGAATCACACACAAAAAACCCCCAAGACATTTTCTCTGCTAGTTGTATTTGTTGGTATGAACATTTACAAATGTCAAGCCAGAACTCCTCAGGCATATTCCTTTTAGGCATATTTACTAATGCCCAAAAATCTGATTTTATTTTTATCATTCGGAGCTTTAGTTAAGTCTAGGCAGGTGACTTCAGGAAACCATGCTGAATGTTTATGGAACACTGGTACCAGCATCCTAAAGGAAAAAACAAAGAAAAATACAAGTAGGAAATAGCACTGCTAAATCATCACCTATTTACCTCAATGACTGTCCATTGTTCAACAACTATTGCATCATTTCCTTTCCTGTTAGAACCTGGAACCCCAGCACCTTCTTCTTCATAGATAAATAATCCTTCTAAAGATTTGGGCAAATAATCCCCTGTGAACATAAACACAAACATTAAGTTTTAGGTTAATAGATTACCAAAATGTACACAAGATATTTCTTTCTCACTGAACTCTAAAATAAAATTAAATGTAGTCCTCTAAAATAAAATTATATGAGTCAGCAACTCAAATTTGTGGTTATTTATGGAGTGTGCAAGTCAACTTACTATTAAAATCCCTTTTTTCTATAGAAATTGAACTAGGAGCTACTTTCTCAAAAGCATTAACCCCTGCCATACTCCAGTATGAATTCCAGTTTCCTGTATTCAACATATCCATTGCAGAGGATGGGCACAACCCTTTTTCCTGACTTCTATATTGTTCTCCTGACAAGAACTGCGGCCTTTGGTGTGGGAGAGAGCACAAAAATGAGGGAATCATGAAGTGCAAAGCTCAACAACAGCTACTTAAATACAGAAATGGCCACAGGAAAAGCCTGAAACCAGTAATTGTAGGAGGATTCCTGATGGGAAGGAACTTTCAGAGCACAACTCCCTGACCCCCATGTCAAAGCCCAGTAGCATCCGTTTGGCCCAAACTAAAGCTGTGCATCAAATATTGGTTCATTTTCTGCTTTTGCTTCTCCTGACAGCCTTTGGGAAGCCTTTTGGGGAGATTTACTTTGACAACTGACTAACAAACTAAATTGCTACAGCAAAATTATGTAATCCTCAGAATATGAGCATTAAATCCCCTCCAATACTGGATGAGGTATGTTATTACCTGGGTATTAAAGAGGGGGTTATTAATGCAGAGAGGAGCAGTAGGCTCTCTCTGGGGGGAATGGGAAGACTGTAAAACTGCTGTTGGACAACAGCTGCAGAGATTAATTTCAACAGCTGCCAAAACCACCCCTCAGTGAACTGTAACAGATCTCCAGCCAGAGAGTTCTTTTCCAGCTCTAAAAAAACTCCAAGTCTGAATTCTCACCTCCCCTCCACCAAAGGAAATTTGGTTCTTCCACTGACTGAAGTAAATAGGAATAATAGTTTCAGAGTAAAAAAGATGACTGCTACAGACTGGCATTAGACTGTTCACCTGCACAAAACACGCAGTTTGAGAGGGACTAACTGCCAAACTCCAGCAGAAGTAAATCTACATTGATGAGCTCATGTGCCTCTGAGACACTAAACTCACTGCAGAAAAGAGCTGCACACTTAAAACCATGGAGAACAAGGAAAACTGAAGAGTTGTCATAAGTGTCAGGCTTTTGTTTTTGAAGAATCATAATTTAACTTGCAAAGATCTTATGTCTTGCAGGTTTTTTTAAATTTAAGGTCTTCAATAATCCAAGCTTTGCAAAGGGGATGAGAAGTGCATATTGTTTTAAATCAAAATTATCAGAAAAAAGCATAAGGCATAGTAAATAGAACAACTAATCAAACTGACAGTAATTTTACCCTCCTCATATAATTAGTGTAAAAAGCAGACAAAATGACAGATGAAAGCCACTTTAATACATTATTAATTATCTACTGCACTTGCTAATCATCCTGAGCATTGCAAAAACTGTTTAAGGTCCCTGAAATCTTTCCAGCAAACATGTGACAAGACTTTTCTCCACTGCAACCCTGTATTTTGCTTCCTTACACTGCAATAATTAATTCTAAAGGAACATCAACAACTTGCAACTTAGTAAAAGCAAGATGGGTGCAAAGGCAATCAAAGCACAGCTTAGTGAAGTATACAATGTAGGTTTGCTATCAAACAACATTTGTTAAAATGGTTAATTGTTTTGGAATTTATTAATCCTGTCAGTTTGTCTTGGCCTGTACCCCTAACACTAGGGTACTACCATTTTCCTCATTCTTTTTTCAAGTAATTGGACAACAGTAGCTACCTACTGTTTTTTGCACACTTTTAACTTCTGGCTTTCAGACAAATCCAGTTCAAAGGGAAATGAATCTCCCAATTACATATTTTACCAGCAATAGTTTCAGAGTTCTAAACACTTTTCATTCCCTTGTCTTTTCCTTGAGAAAGCACAAACCAAACCAGAAGAACTAGCACAAAAAGTTTATTTTGTTATAAAGCTACTCTAGTTTGCTGCTTTGAGAATTGTCAATTTAATAAAGCAAAAATTTCAATTACTTAGTCTATTATAAATTTAGGATTCTGATACCTAAAAGGGAGTAATTTATTTTCTGGACAGTTACAGATCTGTCTGGACATGTACACATTAATATTCTCCCCTCAAGAAGCAAAATATAATCACAACTCTTTTCAAGTTACGTAGTTCTAGGTAAACAAGCACAAGCTTCATGATATCCTGGGACAGTACTCACCTTTAGAAGTTTCCCAGTGTACAAAAGAGTCAACTAAGGCCAATCCTTGTTTATAATAAAATGTAGTTAATTCTAGCCAGTCTGCTTCCAGTGTACTAACAACTGGCCCCTTCCTTGTTACTTTCATAGACAAAACACCTTCATGGTAGGTCCAGCAGGTAGAATCATCATCAAAAACATTGAAGACTGTATAGAGCTTGTCTAAGGAGAGAGAAGGGAATAATGAACCTCAAAAATAGTGCTCCAAAATTAGTAATACTACCAGTCTCCTATTTTAACATAGTTTTCCAATTCTAAGCAACAGTTTTAATAATTGTTTCTCAATGTGGCTCTGCTTAAGACATAAACACACTCAGGACAAGGTGTGAGGGAAAGTACACTTTGGGATATCAGGAAAATGTGAACTTATTCCAGCTGTCACTGAACTCTTCAGGTAGTTGGGGTTTGCATAAAGAAACATACAAGGACTAAGAAAAACCCAGTGGAAACAGCCTTCAGCTCTGCCACTCGTGGAACTTCTGGCTACAAATATTTGCAATCATTAAAAAAAATTCTAAGCTTGAAAATATAAGGAATGTCTTGTACTGACTTTTACCCATTATTTCTGAAGTTAAGAACCAGTGTAATTAGTTGCTTTCTGGGATTTTCCTCTACTAACTGATGATCAGTGGAAGTTAAGAACAAAAACCCAACATGTTCTCAAATTGTTTTTCTGTCTAGGTATTAACAGAGTGTTGTGACAAAACCAGTCACAAGCAAGCACTCATTAAGATATCCACAGGATTTTAGGAAATCACAGTCACTAATCAGCGAGTTATGAAATCCTAACTATGTGAGTGTGTTCTACAAATACACTTGTATGTCACTGGTGTACAGAAGTAACACAAAGCAGTTGCCCAGAAATATTCTCAGATTGCCTAATACTGCTGGGCAGCCTAAATCAATGCAAACCAACCTCTAAACATGGAAGTTTTCACTGTCCAAACAAAGGAATCCCTTATTCTTCAGAAAAAAAAAATGCCTGTTCCCCAATACAACTATTCATTTCCTCTATCAGGAATTTAGCTCTGCAAGCAATGTATTATAGTCAAAATTCAATAGAATAGTCCAAAACCCAAAATAACAGTAAAAATACGTACTTATAATTCCCAAATCTATAACTTGACACAATTTTGCCTCTTTTGGGCAGAGGTAAATGGAAGTGGCACTGGCATAGCAGTATAGACCTACACACATGTAAGACTGCGTTGGAAAATCTACATCACTATTTTCAAAATTATTTACATCAATATTTTCAACATAGACCAAGAAAGGTGATAAAGTTTCCAGAAGTTTTATCTTATGAACTCCAGTGATCTTCTATTTGCCTAGTGTACAGAAGCCTGGCATTTCCTTGCCAAAGCTTTTTGAAGTTTGCTGAGAACATTGCATCTAGGGGATGCACTGGCTGCTGATCTATCTGGTCACACCAGCCTGCACAAACAATTCCCCTAAACAGAACCAAGAGTCTTCCTTCTTTCTTACAGGACTTCTATTCTGCTCTATTTAGCAAGATGTAAGAATAGAGTTAAGCTTTAACAGATTATGCTATAAAGTCTCACTTGTAGAAAAACTGCTTTTACTGAAGTGTTAAAAATGAGAGGGGCACTGATTATCTCTGTGCTTAGAGTCATTATTCTCACAGTCTACAAACTGGAGAGGCTGCTTTAACAGCAAAGTGAAAAGGTTCCTTTTGAGAGCAATTAAAACATGTCTGGTTCATACAAGAATGCAGCCTGACATAGAAGTTTCATGCTGCCTGCTTTCCACAATACTGTCTTGCATTAGTTCTCATAGATTACTTCTTTTCACCTTCTCCTCTTGACAGCCAGGAGGCCTCAGAGTTTCAGGACCAGAAGTCAATGTTTCAGGCCATTTTTTACACACATTACACCAAGCACCTCATTCTTCTACAGCTAAGTTGTCTATCACAACACCAGCATTTTTTCAATTATGCTTTTCCTTCCTATACTTCTAATGCTTACTTTTCTCTAAGAAATTCATTTTGTAACAATTATTGTCTTCGATTTCATGGTCAATGCATTAATTTCAGTGATCTCTTTCAGGACACTTCTTGAAGGCACGTTAACCAGAAAGAATCCATTATGAACGGATTTATTTGCTGTAAATTACGTGAGTTGCCTGGAAGCATGTAAAATTATGGCTCCAGCTGGAAGGGACTCTCTGTTGTCAGCTTTGAAACAGGCACAACTGGAATCACAACATATACTTGGAAATCATTATGTGTTTATAAATTAATATTGAGTAAAACTACACGTGCATTACAGAAAATATTTTATAACAATTGCATCCTTCTACAAGGAAGGATTTTTACTGCCACATGTTTGTTATACACATATTGAACAAAATCCCTTTCTGTTTGCACCACATTTCAAGCCACAATTACACTGTGGGAAATTTTGGGGGTTTGTTTGTGGTTTTCTTTTTTTCTTTAAATTGCAAACTAGAATTCTGACAGTACATCTATAATAGTCTATATGAAAACTGAAATATCATTTTAATGTATTCCCACAGCTCACATACATAAAGCAGAAGGTAAGTATTCCTTCTGCTTCTTTTACTGGCAACTCTTTTAGAAATATGTATGCATTTACATATGCATGTGTAGGGGCATCTTCCAAAACCAGTATTTGATACAACAGAAAATGACCTTCTTCTATTTTTTCCAACACCTCAACAATTCAGTAAAAGATCTTATTTCTGCAACAAACAAGCAGCATTTATTACCATCTCCTTTTCGTGGTTTAGAAGGGCTGACTTCTTTTCCAAACTGGAAATCTGAATCCTCTAACAGCCTGCTTTCTCCATGCATTTCCTCCTCTATCCCACTCTCAGATGAGTGACCACTCAGTGTCCCTTCATTCCAGTTTTTACAGTTTTCATCAAAGTTTTCTCTTCTTTGTTCCCTATTTCTTCTGCCCAGCGTTGATTCCAGCTCTGCACCTCCATCTGTGCTTGTTCCATTACAGGCTTTAGGCTGAGGAAAATGTTGGGTTACAAATCCCACAAACTTCTTTCCTCTTTTAGCAGCTTCATTAACCTGTAATACAACATAAACTTAGCTGCAAAGCCATTTTAGAATTGTATAGACCTTTTTCTTCTTTAAAACTTGTACATAACATGAAGCACTTGACTGAACTGCTGAGGACACAAAGGCATAACACTGTATTACAGAAGGGTGGCTTGTCTTTGATGCACTCCCAGCTTCAAAGTAAATGGAAGTTTTCAAACATGTCTTTGGAGTCAGGCCAAGAAAGGTGGCCAACACTAGTACTGACTCCACAGTCTTCATTTAGAACAAAGCCAAAGTATTTTATTTACTGTGTTGTATTGATAAGCAGTACAGCAGAGCAATAAATAGTATTTCTCTAAATATGTGATGCCAGACATATTAGAAGTACTGACCTCCAACACCACAGCAGTGCCTCTGTCATGAGCCATGAGTCATTACTGCTGGCTCCCTTTGAGGCTACTCAGCTTTGTTATTACTGAGGACAGTGGAGGAGCAGAGAAAGGAGGGAGCTAGAAGCAAATGCAAATCCTCCTATTTCAGCCAGTGGTGTCCTCTCTAGACTGAAGTCTCAATATACACCTGTAACATCTGTGCCACCTGTGGGATGTGTCTGTCCTTGAAGGTGTTTTTCCCTGGTTTAAGGAATGCTGCTGTTTAGGAAGCAGACCCTGCTGACATCTTGCACTACCAGCTCCTCTGTGAAGTGAAGTCTTCACAGGTAAACACAGGAGCTTCAGCTCAGAAAGACAACTTCACATGGGAAGTACTGGATTAAGTGAGGGCAGAGGGGGGAGGATCTTTATTCAGTTTACTCACATTAACTATTAATACCCTGAGTGAGTAAAAATCAAACAGTTGAAGATACTGCAATCATTTTTAGTATCAGGCCAGTGACACTTCAGTCTATCTACTGCCATTATTTATGTACAGCAACAATACCATATGCCAGTCACTACGGTTATATATACAGAGCTGCTGCTTCAAGGACAACCCAAAGAGTTCTAAATTTAACAAGCAACAGAAAAAAATAGGCAATATAGTAATCTTTTTGCTGAAATAACCCAAAATCTTATTGCTTCAGATCTTAAAAAAAAAAAAGTACTAAGATTTGACTGGATTAATAGCTCTGTCTTTTTATAACAATCAGCATTTTAAAATCAAATTATTCTCACACATTACTTCTGTAACAGATATGGCTCCAAGACTCCATCACTGCCCATTTCAAATGTGTTTTTGCTTCTAATCTTTGTCTGGTACACTACACCACCAACTTGGAATAGGTATATATATTATAAGTGCATAATGTAATCACATTTTAAATTTGGAACACCTGACAAAGTCAAAACAAGCAATTTAGAAAATATAAATAACTCTAATCATCTTTGAAATTTCAAAAGATTTCCAATATGCTTTTGCTTCTACTACCTTCCTTGGCAACTAATGTAAAAGACAGCACTAACTCTTGTAATAACAATAGCTTCCTGTTTCAGCAAGTCTTCAATTATGCAGAGGAAGTTAAACACAAAATGAACCAAAACTATAACTTGCATTCCAGTAGAAGTTTACTGTAACTATACAATGTTTTCAAAAGCTTTGTCAAGTAAGTATTTATTATAGTTCCAATACATGTTGTATTTTTTGTTAAAGAATGAAAAGAACATTTCTTCTTAGGTACTTTATCTCAGAAGAAACATAGAACTTCACACATCATACAAGTATTTTATAAAGAGTGACCAAGCTTGGGCCTGATTCTGCTCTCAGTGAAGACTTCCAGAGCTTTACAGGGATACTTAGTCTTACATTACAAAAAGTAACTCTTTTCTACTTTGAGAAAAGTTTTGTAGCTTCTATAAAATAAATACAAAACTAAAAGCACAACCACTAAATTTAACTTGCATGTGTGATAGACAAAAAAGATCTGAAGAGAAGTTGGAAAAAACTATTACCTTTTCTAGCAGTTCTTTCACTACTTCATTTGTCAGTGTTTCATATGTTAAAGGACATTCCTCAATCACTAGCCTGGGGTGCCTTTGTCCTCTGGGTGCTGCGTGCTTCTGGCTAGAACAAGAAAGAAAGCAGTCTTTGTCAGGAGTTTGCTGCCAACTTGAGCAAATGCTTGCATATAGAATTCTTTTCTTTTGGAATAGTTATGAATGAAATCCTGACAATGCTTCTTCATACATTTTAGAACTGGTTTTGGTGTTTTGTTCTGTTTCTTACACAAAGTGGTGGGTACTATGTGTTTCAATGCCAGGAAAAGAATATTAATATTTAACAGGAATTTAATCTGAAGACCATGCAGAGAGATATTTTGGAAATTGAGCTTTACTGACAAACAGCTCTGCCTTTTTAATAAATAAATGCAAAAATCTCTGACAATGCAAACCACACAAATTTAAACTATAAATTTAGAAACCACAAAGCAGGTTCAGTTTTGCAGAAAACACACCATGAACAGAAATGGTTATTTTACATTGTTAACATCCTGCTGCTTAGTTTTCTAACTAAAGTAGAGCTGCAGCTGTTATATGAACAGTGCAGGCAAATACTAGGAATAAAATACATAAACACTTACTGAGGGTTAAGTAATGTTTAAATCTCTCATATTTAAGCTGAGAAACTCTAACTTCAATTTAAAATTACAGAATAGTACTCACGTTTCATCTAAAGCCAGCTGTTTTATTAGCCAGAAGAAATTAGTGTATGCCAATAATATAATGGGATTTTATTTGATGCTTCCTTTGTATAATCATATCATTAGTAAAGAACATCAATTAGACACATTCAAAGATGAAGGTTTACCTTCCAAACAGTAGTTAGAGAAGGTGTATTTGCCTACAGCAAAACCAGCCTTGGTACATATGGCACCTGGGAAGGAAACTACACTAATTTCACATGTAGGCTACAGAGTCTCATCCTTCACCCATTTGAGAGCTTAAAGGTTTAAACAGCTTCCAAAGGAAGTTGTTTATCCATATCTACAGGGATAAGGCAAATTGTAGGAGCTGTGTGCTGGCAGTGTCAGTTTTTGGAAGCCTCAGCTCCAGGGAAGCATTTTGCTTTCTTATTCAACCTTTTGCCCACAGGAACAGCATTCACCTTGTTTGCAGATGAATTTATAAAGGTTAAGTTGTGTGAGCAGCATATACTCTGGACAATGCGTGTTTAATCAAAGGGTTTGAGAACTTCTCTCAAATGAATCTTTTAGGAAAGCATTGATGGAGTGGCAGCGAGGCAGCTTCCAGATCACACCATCCCAGCCCTGAAATAAAGGCAAGAACCTTTGTGCATCTCATAAGCACTCAGGAGGGAAGGGGAAGCTTGACAGCTTTTAATGCTCTAAGAAATCCACTCTTCTAGTTATTCAAAATAAGAACAAGAGGTTATCTCCTTTGCATTCAAAGGAACTAATGAATGGTAACATTGCTTTGTATGTGTTCTTTAGCATCACATAGTGATTACAATGCAGTAAAAACAGGAGTAATAAACAAGATCATGGATCTGGAACATAAACAAGCTCTTGCTTCTCCATCAGTGTCAAAACTAAGCTTTTGTATGACCTCTGATCCAGAATGATGATTTCCTTCTTAATAAGGAAAACCCTCAAACTATCCCTGATAAACTACTTCACAAACTATGTCATTTTTCCCTGGGAAAGGGCAAAAGTTTTGAAAACCAAGAAAAAGCAGGCATGAGATAGTTTAAAGTAATTTATTGCTCTTCTAGTATTTTGGTTAATCTTTTCTTTGCTGCACATTCTAAGGCAGATATTACACTTTTGTTAGGATATTTACTAAAACAAAGGAAACATTAGCTTATTATGTGCTTAGCATTAATTAAAAACATTACTAACTGGCTAATCTGAGGTGCTAATTTCCAACTGCCAAGTTATGAATACTGAGCAGACCACTTACAAATGGCTTCAGCAAAGGATCAGTGTGTTCAAATTATTCCAGTGTTACCTTGGTTTTAACCGTGACAGGACCACTCGATACATGTGGCTTGCAGGGAAATTCCTTCTCCGTCCAATGGGCAGCATAATGGGATGAACAGCTCCTACAACGTAGCCCTTGCTGTAATATTCTTCCACCTGAGATGCTATATCCAACACAGAACTGATCCTGATAACTTCTGGATTTGAGGAAGCTAAAAGCATTGAAAGCAGAAGAAAAGCACATGATACTGTGTACTGTCTATAAACATTTTGGGTGAGTTCCTTTTATGTAAACCACACAAAACCTTGCCCCAGGCATTTACTAAAAAACTACATTCTACTTATACCAGAAAAAGCAGATTCACGGATGATTCAACACTATTCAACTACTTCAAGTACCTATTTTTACAACTTAATATGATCTATTTTTAACATACTTGGCAACATTTTCTGTTTGATCAAGGTCTGCCAAGCTTGAAAAGCTGTGTTAACATTTAAACACATAATAGAGCTGAACATAACAAAGCAACTATTTTCTCTGGCCAAAGCCTTAAATATATTGATGCAGTATCTCTCAATTCTAGTTTTGAGGTAAATTCCCACAACAGATTTAAGTCTATGACAACTGATTTGTTTCCATTATTTTTTTCCCCCTTAGAAGTGATCTGTGGAGTATCAGTTGACATTTTGACAGTCCCAGTTCCTTTTTTCAACAGACTTACAAATCACCTAACTAACTTTGTGCTGTCACTGATTTTTAAGGAGTGCTTCTACCACCATGTGCAGGCATTTTGCATTAATAGGCAGCACCTGGATAATACATTATTGCTAGGGAAAACTACAGACATAAAAGGAAAACTTCTTGGAAAACATTTTTTGAATGGTCCACAGCTTTTGCAGAGAGAAAAGGAAGATTCCACACTGGTGACATTCTGCTACAGTCAGTCTGATGGGTCAGTAATTCCTGTTTCTCTCAAGTACAGCTGGAACTCTAGATGCTCTCAGAAAGCAGGAAATCAATACTCATACACAAACAGCAGCAGAAGAGTAATTATGCCAGCACAGATTTGCCAAAGCTTTCATCTTTGGCACTCTGGAGCTCTGATAACAAAACAGCCTGGCTGGAAGTCTGCTGGTCTATTGGTGGCCCCTGCTCCAAGCAGCCTCCTTGTCTGGATTCTGAGGGGTCCCTCTTTGCAGAACTCTCTAAGCATTAAGGCCAGTGCCCATCTGCATTAAAGGATGCTTCAATCAAAACTAAGTGACCTGCAGCACTTCTTCCAAGATACAAACAACTTTAACATGCTGTCCGGAACATTATTTTTCAAACCATACAACTGCAAATAATTAAATACACTAATTCTCCTTTGATTCTGTAATCTAAAACATGTGTAAAATAAAATAAATGCAATTACATAAAACTCTCATTATTTTGTTGAGCTAATTTCTTGTTCCTACCTTCTCTTGTCTATCTGCATTTAGTGCAGGTTGGCAGTAGCAAGGAATTTAAGGACCTAAGACACAACAAGTCACTGTGTTTGTCTGTCCTACTGTTTTAAACTATCATAAACCAGATATGACTCCTTAGTTTGCATGAGTATTTTATTCTAATAAACTGAATTAGAACTCTGCTGATTCACAAGTAGTGTTCTGTAAAGCCCCTCTATACTGCTTTCCCACTATAAAATGAGGATAATATTGACATACATACACCTATGGAGGGCTTTAAAAAACTAGTATTTCAGAACTAGTATTTCAACAACACTCAAATGCTCTTTAACAGCAATTTCTACTAATGGGACAAAGGAATGGTGGCTTACTTTGCTTGTCACTGTAAGAATCTTAACAGAAAAACCATAAAGAGGAACCAGAATAATTTATACCATAGGAAACACATACTACCAAAAATTATCACCAACATACATATTGATGGTTTATTGCTGATAACCAGTAAATTCAAACTATTAAACTAAACTGTCAGTCATAAGGACAGGGATGTTGCAGTTTTTCTTTAAGTACATAGTGTATCACCCTTTTATAAACAGATGATATTTTGTCATTAGCAATCCCTTCATCCCATGATTCCAACTCAGTGTAAAACTGGGAGACATATGTATTGAGAAATAATTGCTATATAGCTCACAGGCTAAAAAAGCAGGAATGATGCAATATGATCATCACTTCCTTGATTTTATAGATGTCTTAAACCCTTTTTCATAAAAAAAAAATCCTTCCTGATGTGCTCTCAACAGGTAGCCAACACTGTAACAATAACAGCTCCAGGTAGCTTTCTAGCTGCATGGTAAGCCTCAGATGCAGGATACTGAAGAGGATGACAAAAAGCTATTTCATACACATTCATCTGGTATGCAGAGTGACAAGAAGGTGACAGCATGTCCTCTCAGTAGGCTGCATCAGTATTCCTTCTTTTCCCTAAAAGGAGGGTACTGGATAAAGCATAAGCATTCTGCTTAGTAGAAATATATAAACTATCCTTACTTTCTGGTTGAACTGACTTCAAAAAATAGTGTGATTGGGATATGCCTCATGGCTCAGACCTTGGAATTTACAGTCACTGACCAGCATTTAAAATTAGACTTCAGAGTCCACTGCTCCCTTTTCCTTGTACTTTTCCATTCTAACTAAATAAAACATCAGCTGTATTTTTCTTGTTTGAGATTCCTCTGATGGACATAATTCCCCATGGAACTGAAAGCTAATTTTTACAGTAGGGATGAGAGCATTTTGGGGACCAGGAAGGGAGAAGCCAAGGTTCAGTGCACAGCTAATAACTAGTTAAGATGCACAGGGACTCCAGCCAGCAGATTCAGACTACAGCATGGTTGACCTAATCTGCATCATGGCCTGGGAGAAGATCAGGGACAGCTCAAAGTTTCCCCAGCAGGCTCATTTCGACTTCACGTTGCATATACCTGATAAAGCACAGAATAAGGCATATTGAAATGAAGTAACACATTTATGCTTGCTATACTTTTATCTTGATGCAGGATATGGTTTACTGTAAGAGCCTAAAATATTAATAAGTGTAGATTTTTCTGTTTTACTTGGTGCAAGATCCAGTGGCAAGAAATCACTCGGGCACACAGAAATCCCCTGTCCAGGGGAAGACTTTGCTCCGGAAATAGGCAAAGCAGAATGAGTGCCATAAACACACAACTTACAGCAGAGCAAGAACTTGGGTCTGAAGTAATAAAGGGCTCTCAGTTTCATTTAGCCAAAGCATATTCAAATAACAACAAGTACATGAGCAAGTCAACTGAAGTATAAGGAAAAAAGAAGAAAGCTCAATAGATTCTCCACAGTACTGAAGCCAAACCCCCCATTTCAGAAACACTCAGAATTGAAAAATGCCTCCAAGACAGTATATACACACACCATGTTTTTTTCTCTATTCATCTTAGCTCTAAAATAGGGGCTTCAAAAAAATAGATTTTAAGGTTAGGCACACACATAGCTAGAATCATTCAACAGAAAAATACCTGTGTTTACAAATCCCCTTACTTCCAGTGAGAAACCTAAAAAGGAGTAAGGCAATTACCTGAAACTGATCTCAGTTACTTAAAATCCATAATTCCACTGAAGTGAAGCAATTCTGATTATCAGACAAAATAACAGAAAATGGATCTTTACTTCTGTGCTGCTAGGTTATTAAAACACAGATACACCTTTAATTGCACTTGGTTGATGGGTTTTTACTTAAAAAGTCACAACCACCTTTACAACAAATAATTCATACAATACTACTAGAAATTGTAACTTGAAAACACAGCAAAACTATCTGGAACAGAGGCTATTTAAGAACACCAAATGCTCTTCAGTTTCAAAAAAATTATCCTTTTTATATCAGTAGATTAGTAGGTAATCAATCCATGTATGCATTAGGCAGCCTAGCTTTATTTCCAACATCTTACCACTACTTACTTAACAGTTGTGTTTCTTCAAAAGGAAAAAGCCAGTGAGAAACTTTTTGTGTAAATAAACAGAACCGAATTAGATTTCCAGTACTAAACCTGGCAGAATATATCTTCTATTAGTATCTTGCAGTTTTTTAATGAAAATACTCCTGTATTCTAAATAAAAATATTACAAGAGTTAAAACTAATCAGAAGCCAGGTTTTGTTTATGAAAAAATTCCTGTAATTGCAGTAAAACCTGCACTTAGACTGTTTCCCTCTATCCAACCCTTCTAGTAACAGCATTTACTCGAAACCCTTGTTATTAAGCATTTCCAGTGGATTGGGTTGTTACAAAATGCAAGTTACTATAAAGTGACTGTAAAACTGAGCTGTCTGCTCTCTGAGGGCAGCCATCTGGGCTTGTTTATGTTTTCAACTTTGTGGAACAGGGAGTTGCTCTGTTAGAGATGGGACACCCTCGGGAAGGAAGTATCCCACAGAGCACTGTCTGCCTCTAGCTATGCATACAGATTTTGTTTCATTTCAGTCAATTTCAAAAGACTATTCAATAACTACAAGTACAGCATTCGGAAAAAAAAAAGTAAGACGAAACTCAGACTTACAGAAACATCTACCAAGAGACTGCGGTGGGTGTAAGAGGGGAAGTTACTCCTGATATACAACTGAGGAACAGACTTACTTCTGCATAAAGTAACAAGGACAATGACAGCCTGTTTTCGGAAGTAGAGTGCATTTAAAAAATTGCTATTCAATTAAGGCTCAGGCACAGTGTATTTTCTGAACCGTCACACTGAACTCAGACAACAACTATTCAAAGCAAGTACAGATGGCAGTATCTGACTCACAGGAAACTAGGAAAAATCTCTTAACAGTTTTTAGCCAGCCTCCTTAACGAGGACAGTTGTATAATTTGGAGGGTTTGGTTGTTAAAAATACTTCAGCAGTTTCCATTGTAATTTTATACAAGTAAGAACCTTCGTCATGATTTGTGTTTCAAAATAAAAGTCTTGCATTTTGGCTAGCTTTGATAAAAGTGCCTAAGATTTACTGTAAGTCAAACAAGACAAAACTAAGTTAAATCCTGTTCCTTCTTATTTCAAAATAGTAAAGATGCAGCATAAAAAATACCTTCTAAAGTAAAATCCAGCAACACATATTCATAAGCAGAATCCGTCTTTGTTTCAACTTGTGGTCTCTTCAGTGTAGAAAAGATTTTTCCAGGGCTGCTATCATCTGGGTCTTCCAGCTTTCTCAGTCCGCACCCCATGGCAAGATCTGCAAATGATTAAGTCGCAGGAAAAGGTGGGGGGAGCAGCAAGATGTGTCGTTCCTACTACAGTAGAAAAAAAGGAACCAAGTAATTCCCCTTGATTTTTTTTTCTATTAGCTGTAAATCCACACAGAGAAAAAGTCCAGCTCCCAGACCAAAAAGCAAAGGTACTTTCCATTCATTTTGAATATAGAAGCAGTAAGCTCGTGATGATTTCAAGCTACAAACTTGGTTAAGAGTAGGCTTGGTTTTGCAGCAACATTAGAGCTGCTCCAAACTAGCAGAGATTTTCCATGCCACGTCAATTTACAGCCAGCCCCTATCAGTGCTGCCTTGCAGAGGACACCAATAGTGCTTTGTTTGTCCTTCTAGACTGACCGGGTGAGGGGGGGCAAGGGGGGAAGAAGAACTGAAAAAGAAAGTTAGAGAGAAACTTGTCTGTCATTACTTACCTCCAGAAGTTCCCAACTGCAGTACAAAGTCAGACAGGAAAAAAGCAAGTTAGTCAGAATGAAAGAATGAGAAAAGAGCCTCAACATGGTTGGAGACGAAAATCACTTCCAGAAAGGAAGTCAGCTTCAAGAGGAAATTGCTTCTGGCATCTCAAAGGGTAGAAAGGCAAATGAAAAGCTGTTTAGTCCTTATTTTAGATTTCAGAATTGGCTCCTATTTCCTTTCTACAGGGACTTTCATCCAGGGAAAACAAACAAACAAACAAACAAACATGAACACAGTGTAATAGTGTAAAGACATGTAGTAATTTCTTGTCCAGAAAATTCAATAAGAATTTTTATCATGAAAATTTACTCATGTAACTGGTTTTGCAAAACACAAAAAAAATTTACCCTGAAATACTCTGTATTTCATATGGGAAAGACTTTTTCAACACCATATATGAATGTATATATATATAATCTTTGTTTCCCATTACTCCCAGGTATTAAACAAACAGAATCCTTTTCTCCTCTGTTAAACTCACCTTAGTGGGTACAACCACAGACTTTAAACACTGCTTTCTAGGTAAACGTTTCTTTAGGGCCTAAAAATACAGTATAATTTTAAGGGCTCTCATTACTCTTCTATTAACTACTACAAGTCACTGGTAACTGTACGACACCTGATGCAGAGCACAAAAATGCATGAGGGAAAAAAGGAACACAGAGTTATTTTCTATGACCTCGCTACTCCCAGGATGAGCTGTTAGAAATTTGCCTTTTTATTTTTAGACTACACCTACAGAAATTAAGATTCAACTAGAGAAAACCAAGGATTCATAACACCATTGTAGATTAAATGAACTGAACATTTAAATTCAAATGGCTTTTCTGCTTTTTTATTTGAAATATATATACCTTATTAAAAATGCTAATATTTTCTATAAAAAATAACTCCAAGTTAAGCATTAACTGTTTGTGGGTTTCTGCTCTACCACAAGCAAAGTGATCTAACTTTCTATTTAAGTAACTTAGCAGGAATAATAAATCTAGAGACTACGACATACATTTTTAAAACACACATTACAGATGTCATTTAATTCTGGAAAAAAATTAAAATCACTTTGTGCAGTACCTAGAACTGAAGCTGTAATTACTTCAGTCTTTAAAACAAGTTCCCAGGTGCTGAAACAGAAAGGGAATCCTCAAGTGTCATCTTTTTGACTAAAACTTAGGAAAACATCAAACATGGAGAATTCTTCATCTTCCTGCAAGTCTTCTCACACAGAAATTACTCCCAAACAGTGCTTTATTTTCAGCAAAAGGTTATCCCTGAACTGTTGCCATATCAGCCATACATGTAAACTGCCCAGTCAACCTTGAGAATCCCGCTGCTTCATTCTACACAGCTGTTAAGATTCATTGTAACTGCTTGTATGAAGCCATAGCACGAGTAAGATAGCCACAAGTAAAACAGCTTTTTGCAGCACTTAGTCCAGTTGTCAGCAGGCTGCTTTTTCACATTTAACTTAAAATAGCTACATTTTTAGTGAGGCCATTTTGAACACTTATTTTGAGTTCTTCTTGACAAGGATTTCACAATATTTCAACCCTCTCACCAAGAGAGGATTTTCCACAGTATAAACAAACTCTTACAACACTACGAAGAATCACAGTTAGAGATAAAAGCAGTGGTCCATACTTTGTGCAATCCTAGATAAATGTAAGTAGTTATAAGCTTCCAAGTTGGAAGTCAGTCAACAGTTGTCACTGCAGACTTGACTTGAGTCACTAAAAAAAAAAAAAAAAAAAAAAAAAAAAAAAAAAACAAAGTTTGAAAACACAAAAAAAAAAAAATCAAACGTTGCACAGACCAAAACAGAGAAAACAAAATAGAATCTGCAAGAATGAGCAGCATCCCCTACAGGAGATCAAAACACTTGAATGACTCAGGAGAGACACAGGATCACAAGATTCTTAAGATTCAAGAGCTGCTTAAAGAGCTGCAATTTCCTGTTGCGAAGTGGATACAAGCTACAAAACAACCTACTTCCAGTGACCCAAAATGCAAAGGCTCTGGGAACAGGTATCAGAGAAGAGCAAATCCCTAAAACTACACTGTGAGTCACTAGCATGTTATATTCACTGCACCCCCTCTGAAAGGGCATGTAACTCTCATTGAAGCTTGATATAATTTTTAGACTTCAAGGAAGGCAGAGACACCCAGGCAAAGGACCAATGAGTCCAAAGGAACTTTGTCTCAAGGCAAAGCCTTCAGGATTCCCCAACAGTTCTTAGTCTGATTAAATGGAAAAATGATACAAAGGCAGCAAAAGTAGCACATCAATAGGAATGTGTGGCCCATGCTAGATTATTGACTGTCTATTGGCCACACAGGATGAGAAGCAGCAGCAGCAGTTCTGCACAACAGCTTGTGAGACAAAGCTGCTGTGAGACTGTGAGACAAACAAGCCTACCCACACCTCAAGGCTGTTCCTTCCCTTGCTCATGATCTGCTTTGTTCCCTCTTGTCAGGAAGAGGTTTGAAAATCTCTGTGTGGAAGGCATTCTTGTTACACTACTAGGCTTATTGAACAAAAGGACCCCACCCCATGCTTGAAACTGCAGTCTGGAAAGAGATGTGCCCCACTGCTGAGCCTGTGCTAAGCTGCAATCAATAGAACAGCCAGGGCAGGCTCTATGGCCTTGGTGCCAATCAAGAGGTACTGGTATCCCTTTTTGACAAAATCTCTCTTGCTAGAGTTGTAAAGACAACCCTTCTTGTTTGGAACACCTGTGACACAAAAACTGAATACAAAAACTATTTACAGGAATAAAACTATTTACTTCTCCAAAACCCCCTATGATCTGCATCAGCCATTTAATAATGCAATTTACATGTTTCCTCCCCCACTACCTTAGGAGATCAAGAATGGGAGACAGTACCTGATCACCAGAGTCACCTCTTGATTAAAATCACCAAGTGTAAGGAAAATTATGAAAACAATGCAGGTACACAAAAGATGTTCCTTGTCTGTATGAATAATATCTAAACCAAAACTCAAGGAAGATCCTAAATGACTGAGTGCAGTTCAGTCCATACCAGCATCCATACCAAATGCTATCTTAGAGAGAACCCTGTCTCTTTCTGGTTAGGACACTGGCTAATGAGTTAAAAGCAACAGGAATCATATTGCTTTAATGCTACACTAACTTCAAAAATCAGCAAAAGCAGCAGTATTGTACTTTTATATTTCAAAATATAAATCACAGACTTTGTGAAAGGAATATAGAATTTAGGGGCATCACAACCAGGACACGACTCCTGCTCAATCCCATGATTTAGAACTGGATGAAGATTCCAAGAGGAGAACAACTCCCATCTTCCAGCCTGTTAGGCCACCACTGGGACAAAACCATTAGTCTGGGCATTTTGTATCAGTGAATTCATTCCAGGTAAGCTCATCAGTGAAAAAATTTGAGTGAATAGCATTCTCAATGATGTACCACCAGTAAAGATCCATTCCTATTCTCAAGGTTGATATAGTAAGCAGGAGAAGTGCAAATATCTTAGACTTCTTTCAGTTACCTAAATTATTATTATTAATAAAGATTTCACTAGGACCAAAATTGACTCAATGAAAAATAGAAGGGATAACTCCCTCTGACAAAGTCAAAATGCAAAATATTTGGACCACGCACATTTCCTATTCGGGCTGGAACGTTTGCATGCTTATAAAGGATATACTGAAAAAAATTAAAGAAACCAGCATTATTATTGGCTATAGATCAGTCATCACTGACAAACTGTGAACAGAGGACACAGACACTAATAAGATACAAGACAGCAAATTACAAACGCAAGATAAATTAGTCAGATTTCTTTAGAACCCGAGAGTAGTTGAACAGCTAGTTTGAGAAGTCAAAAATAAAACATTTAACCCCCCCTAAATATTAAAAACCTCAAATTGCAACATTTTTGAACTTCCGTTCCTCTTTGAACCTTTTTTCAGACCTACTTCCTTTGTTTTATGATTTAAAGCAAATGTAAAGATTTTGCTTGAGAAAGGATAATGACAGAAAAGGCAAAAAGCTTCCATCAGAAGAATTCTGCAACTCAGAATTCACTGTCAAATATTTTTCAGATCCCCATTCCCAAGAGCAATTGCTTTAACTAAAACACTGATATTCTTTTTTTTCCCCCTCAAGAACAACTCAGTTTAAAGACAGTAGCACGGCTCCATTCTGAAGGCTCTGAGGTTTGGAAATTTGCTTTTTTTCTTCAGCCCAAGTTTTTTTCTTTTGAAGGAAGAGTTTTGTGAATGTGACAGGAAGAGTTTTGTTAAACATGTGAACTTGAGCAGAAAAGCCATCTTTTCTGCTGTAAGTTTGAACTTAAAGGGTCTAAAAATAATGAAGAGATGACAACAATAGTTTGCTTTTGCAGTCATTAAAACATAGTTTAATGATCAAAGTTTAATTCCATATTTGCTTGTTTTTGTAAACTCATATTAAAACTCTGACACCACAATAAACAAAAGGTACAATCCAAACAGTAAATATAGACCAGTTGGAATTAAACTTGGAGCTACCAACTCTGAACTTAACTAGAAATCCAAAGCTACAGAAACTTGTTTATTATTGCTGTATTACAGGCAGTTTCAAGAGAAAGAGCTTTTAATTTCTAAAATTGTTAACAGTTCTATAAAATGAGATCTGCATATTTATTATACTTTTCTCTCTGTGCATCCACAGTGTCTCACTTATCAAGGCAGTAGCAAGTGTATCATCTGTATCTCCAATACAGTATCAAACACCACAGCCATGTGTTAGTCACCAACTAAACCCATGGATTCTAGAAGGAAACTGGATGGTCTCGATCTGGATTGTCTGTACAAGAGCTATATAAGGATCTGTGTGCACAACTGCACACATGGCACTGTATTCTGGATCCTTAAAATAAGGATTTAAACCGAATATTTTTTAATTCAATAGGAAACAGGAAATTTTTATAGCAGGTGAACTGAACCTACTGTAGTGCTTCAACATTACAAAGGCACAAACCTATTTTACAAAAAAAGAAGCTATTTTGCAGCCATACAACCTTTCACATTTTGTAACTATGTTAAACAGAGAAAAACATTTCAAGAGAGCCATGTGTTCGGCTAGTTTCTGCTCAGTTACTACTGGAATGCAGTTTACTCAAGGACTTATTAGCTATTTTGTAAAATCTGTTTCAGAATGTAAAGCATTGCAAATTTAAAATGAGAACTAAACAGTTTTTCAGGGATAATAAATGGACTTCTAATGCATAAGAAATGAAGTAGCAGGAACCAAAAATGCTAGTGAACTACAGAATTCTATATTTTACAAAAAAGTAGCCAACCAGCTATATAAAAATACTTGAGAAACAACTTCAGTAACTTTCTGCCTGCCCAAGGTTTTTGTCCAGTGTTAATCAAATGGAGAATGCTAGAACTAACCTTCTGCAAAGGAAATGTCACATTAAGCAGACAGCAGTGGCTAGAAATACTGCAACAGCTTGCTCAGTAGAAAACAGAAGATACCAACCAGTTCTCTTAAATTCTAAGGGGTTGAAACCAGAAAACTAACTTAAGTTTGCTAATATAGGAATGTGACAGCCAATGCATAAAGTTGATTTGCTGCATAAAGTTGATTTGCTACCAGCTACTGCACGTCCTGAGGGCACGTAGGGATACATTCCCATTCCCAGTATGAGTGTGGAGCCTCACAATTATCAATGGGAAACTGCAGAAGGCCGAAGAGCACGCAACCCTTTCTCAAACCCCCAAAATCCTCATCTGAAGGTGTGCAGTTAACTAAATAACCACTGTTGAACAGCATGGGAATCTCCACATTCTGGAAAGCTGATCTAGCAGAATAGGACTGTGTCATGAATACTAGAACATCAAAACAGCACAACTGTAGGCACTGAGGAAATGCAGCTCCTCCTCAGCACACATTTAATTCAACTACAGGGATTCACAAGGGTCAGTCAGTTGCATCTCAACTGTGTGTATGGAGAGATTCAACTCCTGAAAGGTTGGGTCAGTCACTGCTGTCTGATGTCATGCCATTGCTCTTGGCAAGCATTCTGAAGAAAGATGAGCTACAATATAAATGAAAAGGCCTCAGTATTCCAACAGTGACTGCCAGTTCCTGGAGGAAAACCAATATTCAGAACTACTCGGTTTCTTCCTGGTCTCTCAAATCAGAACAAAGCCTCGTTAAGACCTGAAGATACAATCCTAACTAACAGTACCTCCAGAATGATGCCACAAACCCACAGGGGAACGCTGCAGGGACAGTGAAGTGCCTGACACTGAATATCCTTACAAACAATCAAGTTCACATGCAAGTAAAAATAAAGTGAGTGATCTCTGAAGCAAAGGCCATGGGATCAACTCGTTATCAACAAACTAACATCTGCACCAATTAAAAGAAAATAAACTACATTTTGTAAGTGTCTGGAATAGAGCCACAATTTGATGATATGTGACTGCACAATACTTGTACATTTTCAAGCAATTAGTTCAACAGACTACCCTCTAAGCACTCTTCTTTTGAGTTAGTACTCACTGTAAAATTTACTTCCTGAATCTCGGAAGCATTACTAAAAACAGGCAAGTCACATTTGGTAAACAAAAGTGACGATTCCAAAAATAAGGGCTTGGGGCTAAAATCCTGGGTCAAATATATGTTTCCTGAAACAAGAAGTAAGGCTCTACCAGAACGTAATCTTCCTTTGGTACCTACAGAGATAAAACTTCATAAAAAATATTTACTATGTAAAAATTCTTCCATGGAAATGAACTATGGCTTTGATGGGCCAAGATTTTTGTGACATATTTGTACTGATGAGTTCTAAAATATGAAAATTAAACAGAACTGGGCAGATGTTTTCAGTGGTACAGTATTTCTCAGAAACATGAGAGCCTAAAACAAATGAATACTTCCCTCTTAAAAAACAGGCTGAGCTCTACGTGTCTCTAAAAAATTGTGTACTTCTTTTGACACTTATTGGTAAAACAATCTGCTACAGCAATAAATTGTTAAAAAGAGAAACTATTAAAATTATATTTGTGTAGATTTTTCTACCTAGCAGAAGGTGCAAAGTCACTTGAGGAAACTTGCAACCAAGACCTAGTACGTGGCATCTCCTTTCCTAAAAATTTCAAAACAGTGTAACACCAGAACTGGACTCCAACTCTCTTCCTGGACAACACCATAAAACACTACTGAACACTGGAATAATCTTTAAAGAGATTCACATATCATACATATATTATTCACTGACTACAATGTCCGTTTGGCAAGATCTCTGAATGATTAAAAGGAAAAAATTACCAACAAAACAAATCCACACAAAAAGAAAACTCCCAAATTACTACAAAACAGATAAAATTGAACAACTCAAGGATATTTTACATACAAATCATCGACTTCAGTGCTACAGAAGCAATAAGCCATACCTGCACTCCTGTAAATACAGAGGCTATATTTTCAACCCTTGGGGAATCTGACTTTTGTAATGAATAGAAGGAACCTTAAGGGATGAGGGAAGAAACAAAAACCAAACACCTACCACACCAAAAAAACCAAAATTATTTTCCTGAAATCAAGGAAAAAATAGTATTTCATCTCAATTTGTGATATTGCCAGGGAGTTCCTTATTTTCATACAGACAACACCACAGAAGCAAAGAGAAAATTTCGATGTTTTTTCTAATTCAAGTAGTCCATTCTTGCCTTTTTCTGTAACTTAAAACACACTATGAAACCAAATGCATAAGCAAGAAAAATATTAGTATGAGAAAAATCATTATTAAACTAGGAGTCCCAAGTTTATTTTAAAAAGTTATTACTGCAAACACTAAAATGATGCACAAGTAAAACACCTTATAAAAGTAGAGACTACTGATAGCAAGAAAAATTAAGCTAGACAAATTGTTTTGGAATGGAAATGAAATTAATATAGATTTAAATAACCAGATTTTATCCATAGTACAAAAATGCTGTATGTGGCAAAATGAGTTCAGCTTTGTAACTAATGTATCTTTAAAGTTCATATAACCCAGAAATTAAAGGTGACATTAACCCTTTAGTAGAAGTATGCTGGCTTTCAATCTGGGTTAGTAAATGGAATACATATAGCAGGCTGTGTTTCAGAAATCATCCTTCTGTCCTGTAACAAGGTTTCTATTACGAAAGGAAGTTCAGGGATAAAATTATTGTTTCACGTGGCTTTACCTGACCAAACTACAAAATCTCATGTTATTACTTGACAAAAAGTAGTGGTATTTTAACTGGGGAACCTGCAGGGAAATATCAGAATTTAGGAAGAACATAGGCTCCTGTGATAGGTATTTTAGCAAAGTACATGGCTAAAATCTCAGTGTTTTACAGCATCTGTAGAAGGTTGTATAAAATTTCATCTTCTGTAATCTTTTCTAGGATGAAACTGATGACTTGATGCATATTGAGATTTCAGACTCATAGATGAATGAATGATGCAGAACATGTCTTCTCACAGAATGCAACCTCAGTTCCTAGAGAGAGGGAAAAATGCTGTGTTGTTTCTTCCATTCCAAAGTGTGTCCCATTTACTGCACTAATAATGCTTCAATGAATAGTTACAGTCCACTATTGCATCAGCTGGACAGGCTTGGTTCAACAAGGAAAAACAGATTTTCATTATGCACCTAGGTCAGGAAGCCCACAGTGGCAGGAAATACCTTCCTTTATTTACAAGCATGGAATCTTAGAATGAGTTCAGAATTCTTTTACTAAAAAAACAACCCAGTTTTGTTTATTGATCAACAGTCTTACTAAAGTATGTCAAGTTACTGAAGCAATTGCATCCTTGTTATAATTAGACAGGAAAAATTTATTTTTACAAAGTGTACAGTGAAAAACTGTGTTACCAATTCTGTTTGTGGGGTTTTTTTTAAACTTTAACATTCTCTGTAATGTAGATCAGAGCAATGCTTTACTACGGCTACTTATAATAATGTTTACATTAAGTTTTTAGTAGCTGACATGTCAAACCTGAGCTAAAGAACTGAAAGCTGTTTTATTTGTAAACTGAGAGGACTGTGCTTACAGGATTTGTTCATGGATGCCATTAGCTACTCATAAAAGAATGGCAAGATGCAGAAAACACAGCTGCCATTTTAGGTACTAGCACCAACAGATTTTAGAATACTTGTACTATTCTATTTCTTCTCCCAAGTTCAAATTCTCTTACCCTCCCCTTATCTCAGCTGCTCTATAACCCAAATGTGTACGGTCCACCTCTTTTACTCTTCACTTAATTATGTGATATGACAGGTTCAAACTGTCCTTTTTTCTAACCTTATTTCTTATCCCAGGCCTTTTTAGTACTAACTTCTTTCTTTTTTTTTTTTTTTGTTTTTTGTTAAATTTAACTTTTCACCCTCCCTTCTGGCTCTGACAGTTTCCTAATATAACCAGCTGCAGTTCATACACCTCTATCAGCATATCCAAGCCACTATAACCTCAAGACATCAGTCTCTTCCCACCATCCACTAGCTCTCCCATCATGTTGTGCATTGCTTTTCCAAACTTCCAAGGTTCCATGCTCTTCACTTTTCATATCAACTTCACAGTATTTCAACCCCGAAGTATTTCTCTTTTTCTTTAGTTAGTATAACTCCTATTAGTACAGGTAGGACACAAACACATTCTCTTTGTCTACTGAGAAAATTATGCTCAGTTCTACACTGGTAGGCTTCTAATATTTGTTTAAAGGCCAAGCTGGGGATAAATCATACAGGCACATATGCAGCAAGAAGTCAAAACGTACAGCAAGGGCCTGCTACAAAGCAGTGAGGTGTTTAAAGGCTATCAAGTAAGAAATTGACTCTAATTTTAAGATGTGCAAAACATGTATTCTTCCCTAAGCCTCCTCTCATCAAAATCCTGTTTCAAAAAAAATATAAGAAACAAAAGGAGGCAGCATTTTCACAGTAAAACATGTTTGAGTACCTGCCAGAGAATAACTCTATAAACAAAAGCTAAAATTGCTTTTGTTTATACAAAAGCAATTTACCTTTACAAAAATAAATTGCACAGAATAGGGAGAAAAAGGGAAGTAATTGTCAAAAGGGAATTAAAACTTTTCAGAAACAAACAAAAAAAATCATACATTGGAAGTACTGAATATTTCATTCTCGTTGAAGGAAAACAATCCAAACCCATATAAAATTCAGGCAGTTAAACTAAAATGATTATGGAGTTTACATATACATTACCACACCAGGAATGATGACACTGATCATACATTTAGTTTTATGAAGAGAATTATTAGCAAGTGTCAAACTGCAGGAAGTTACGTGATGCTGCAGACTGCACTAGATCTGAGCACTTATTATTATTATTATTTATTAATCGCTAATTCCTAAATAGCAAGCATGGCAATGGAACAACTGACCCCAAATTCCACAACTGGCAGCTGCTAGCTGTTATGTTGATGATGGAAATCAGCCACACAGGAAGGACTGGACACAAAAAAAAAAAAAAAAAAAAAAAAAAAAAAAAAAAAAATAGAAATTCATCAGTAAAGACAGACTAAATGCTTTAATAGTGAATGCACCATAGGGTCATCATGTAAAGAGAAAGCAAAAGAAAAGAAACCACTGAACTGGCGAGCAAACTAACAGAAAAGAAAAAGAGAAGTTTCTAAAGAGAACACAGAATGAAACAACACGAGAAAAATCACGTACCCCCTGTATCTTTCCATACTAATATCAAATTAGCAAGTGCAGTTTAAAATAGCCACTTTAGAGGCAACAGGCCTAGCTGCAGCTGGTGACAAGTCTCTTAGCAATCGTATAACTAGAAATTTAGATTAATGTTTCTTAGCTAACATATCTATAAACAAAAGGCTTAGCCTCTTTCAATTTCACTTACCTATACAGAAAACATGCAGCACTACTTTTTGCTGTTTTAGATGAAATATCAGACAATAACATGCAGCACAAGTATAAAATAACTAAACTTTTCCCCAAATGATTACACCAGAATTTATGAAAGACAGTTTACGTATATCTACTTGCACATGTATCTACACAAACATTTACAAGTACACATATATTTATATTATACACACTGAACACAAATCTTCCCTTACTGCTCTTAATTGCAGAGAAAAACAGTGTGCTATGTTCAGTTAAATTTACATAACACTCACAACCCAAAGGCTGCCATGCACCATTATAATCTGAAGACAAACATCCATGAACTACAGCACAAATGACACTTCATTGTCTGGTACTCTCAATGTCACCCAAAAACACTGCTTGACACCAACTATGGGAAAAGCAGTAACTGTGATAGACAAGACCTCTGCCTACCCCCCAAAGGGGACACTGCAGCTCAAAAAGGTAGATAAGGAAAAAAAAAAAAAAAAGCTAGAAGCATGAAATAAAACAAACTACCCATCCACTCTGTCCGTGTGCCAGAACCCTTTACACTTTGCTCACTCTCTGAAGACTGCAATTGTGTGCTCAGCTCCTCAGGGGCCTCCCTCATGTACACACAAAATATACAACAAGCATTTACCAGGCCAGTGCCTCACAACTTAAGATAACCACTTAACCAAACCAAAACTTAATTTACAGATATTAGTCCTGGGCCTGAAATCAAAGATCACAAATTTCAATCCTCCCTCAAGTTTCTACTGTCACTATAGCCCAAGTAACTTTTACCACCAGACACTAACATATATCCTTTGGATGCATCCAAATGTTTATCTCCATATTAGAAGATGATATGTGAAACATCTAGTAGAAATGAGAAATCTTCTCACTTCTTAAAAAAGATGTGTCACCTGGCAGCCTTTGAGAGTGAATGTTAGCCTTATCTATTAGTATAGATGTAAATATCTGAAGACAGTTCCACATGCTCACCAGCAAAACATGTTATTAATTGCCAAAAAGAGTTAAGCTTAAAGTAAATATATTCCATGTCACTAGCAAACACAATCACAAGGAGGGGATTAGTATTTTTCAAGATTCAAACTTGATCTTAAACACCAAATTTGGATCTCAAAATAATTTACAGTTGGAAGTTGGAGAATGTTGTCTAATTTTCATTTAGCACTATTAAGAACTTTAGACTAAAAAATAGCATTTTATCAATGTAACTCAATAGCTACTACTGGTTCTACTGATGGTAGAACAGAGAGAATGACATGCTGTGAGCTGCATTTCAAAGCTGTAAGAAGTCTCCAAATGTTAAAATTATCCAGATACGAGCTGTAGCATCCTAGTCTCACCACCTGACTTACAGCTGCCAGGACAAAGCCCAGGAATTGCACTGGGAATACACAGTGCAGTAGAGGCAATTAGCAGATGACCTCCAAGGTACAGTCATTACTCCAGGCACCTGCTTTCACTTACTTGGCCACCACTTGGCAGTTTTCAGCCAGCAGCTATATTTGTTGGGGTATTTTAGGAAGAGCACAGCCTCCAGGCAGTGGCCTGCTGCAGCTGGGGAGCAGGTGGTAATGCCACAGCCATTTGCTGCACATAGCAGTGTGCTGACAACATTTGGCTTTTTCTGTCACTGATGAGAGCTAAGCTACACTGACAGACAACACAAGCTGAGCACATTCACTACCTGGGAAACATTCAAACTCCAAGTGGGTCTATGAAAAGGTAATACAAACATTTAAAAGGGAGAGCTATATTTTAGAACTACTAATTACTAGTAAATGAAGCTAACTAAATAAATAAAACTTAAAACCCAAAGACTATTCAGCATTAAGCTGTAACAAATAAAATTATCAGAATTCAGTAAGCCTTTAGAAGGGTTTAACTCTCTGTGAATCTACTTGAGACCTGAACAGAGCAGGGTTTTTGTTCTGAGGAACAAGATTTCTGAGAAAACAGGAAAGAATGAGCAAGAAATACAGGGCACTTGATTCCCAGACAACACTTGGGTTACAGCCCCCTCTGCTGGAAATACCTAATACACATCGTTACACAATAGCCCGGGAAAATGCTAAGTAAAATAAATTAAAAATATACAGAAAAGAGAGCTTATAACATGGCTTTTATTCACTCATGTTTAGTCTTCCACTTGCAGCTGAGTAAGCACCTTTCACAGAAGAGTAAGTGCTGTAACATCAAGTATAATTACTGACAACTTTAGATCTCTGTCATCAGGCAAATCAGTTGTGACATTATTTCATGTATGGTGTGAACAGCCTGATTAATTTAGGCAAGAGTACCTGAAACTAGGAATCAAAAAATTCAACAATCTGCATCAGGGGACAAGGAATAACATTCAAATGGCCTTTGTAAATCAGAACTGCACAGGAGTACAGCCAGAGGTGACTGACTGGGACAGGTTTTGTTTTGTTTGTGTTTCAAAATCTCACTTCTCCACAACATGAGTGCTTTTCTAAGGCCGAAGTAATGAATTTAGAGGTCAAGACCCAGAGAAAGAAACAAGCATTTGTAACCACCACTTCAAAGACAGGAATGAGGTTCCCCATTTTCTCTCAAAATGTTTCTTAGTTGCAGTTTACTTTGTAGCTCACTTAAAATAACTAGTCATGTTTTGACTTCTTAGTTTCCCCAAATAGTTCCAAAACAATGTTTGTCTATCTATAAAAAAACTTCAAGAAAAGAAAAATCTCACGTTTTCTCTACCATTTCCCATTTCCTTATTTATCATTTCATTAATAAAAGACTTTTTCATCCATTCCCCTCCTGTCTTACTGTCACTGCTCCAAGTAAGAAGACAGCAATGCTGCCATGCTTGCTGGAACTATCCTGGTTTGATACTCACAGCTGCAGGCATGGCTATGTGACTCTGGACATAGGGCTGGTGATGCAGTGTTTGAACTCCATGATCAGAATACAGCTGGTATTAAAAGAGAAAAACAACAACAAATTAGCACAAAAACTTGTTTAACAATGTTAAGTTTTTAAGCCTTTTGTATGAACTTAAAATCTGTAAAACTTCAAAGTAGGCTATGTTTATCTGAACTACTGACTTTTTTAAAAACACAATTTCATTATTTAAGTCTCTCTTTCCCCCACTGATTAGTAAAGTTAACTAAACTTAGTTCTCTTAAATCAGTGTCACAAATCACTTTGCTTGACAGAAGTAGCAGCTTCTCTGTTATAGATCCATTTCACTCAGCTCTAATGGGAACAGTGTTCAAATGTGTAGATTAGGACATTGAAATGTAATTCCCAGCAGTATCAGACTTGCAAAACATTTACATACAAGTAATACAGACTATTCTTGGAATTTTACACAGTTCTTCCGAAATTTGACACACGGCTTCCTTTAACATGAATGAATTGCCTGCCTGTAAGCCAAGAGCAAATTATATCCAAGTATTCCTTAAATAATTTCATCTACATTCTTAGTGCTCAGGGATTTCAGATCTCTGTACATACACCTTTGTATCAAAATCATGAAATATAAAGGTAAAATAGTACTGTTAATAAGATTATGATATAAAATAAATACCAAGATTTCAGGCACTTTCAAAAATGAAAAAAAACCCATAACCCAAGCCTTGTACTATTCAGTATCTTTGTAGGGAAATTAAATTACTTCAGCATGTCAGAATTTCCCACTTCAGGTATCTGAAACACCTGTTTTGGAATTTCTCCTGTAGCAATAAAATATCCATGTACTTTTGGAACAATACTTGATTACTAGTATTAATAATTAGATGTCCTAATACAACATCTATTTTGGTCTCCTTGTTCATGAGGAATAAATATTTGAGAAACACCAACTAATACCAATTTGAAAATGTATGTAATTCAGTTTTTCTGTAGCCATTTACTATGATTTTTAACATCCAATTATGAAGAGATGGGTTGAATGATTATTTTTGCTTACATTTTTTGATTCTATATCAGTAATACTTCTAATGCTTAAGAGATTTTTAAAGTACAATAAAGCAGTCAATTAATTCAGATCATCAGAATATTTAGAAACAAGCTTCTATTCACAGAAAAATTTCTTCATGAAACCATTGTGGTTCAGGGATATTAAACTAAACATTCCAAAGAATGAACCCACATTTTACTTAAACATTACTTGCAAACAAAACTAATTGACAAGTCCTTCTATTGCTGTCTGAAATCCATTTGTGATTCTCTAAAAATGTCAGAATCAAAGCATTCTCCTCGGTAGGAAAAGAAATTCTAACTTGAGGAAACCTGGAATTATTTGACATCAACATAAGTAGCACAACAGTTGACCTAACTGCTCTAACAGCCAGTGCTTAAAGTAAGAGATTGTATTTTTCAATTACAAATAAGCACTTCAATTGCTGCATTTTTAAAAATACCTCAGGAACTGCAGCTTCCATTAGGAGAGGTGGAGATATACATCCACCTTCCTGGTTAATTCCTATTGGCTGATAAAAGACTTCAGATGGTTGCAGATACAGGAGTGGAGGTGAAGAGGTAGGAGACTGAAATAAAACACATTATTCTAATAAATTTTATGATTTAAGCAAGATAAAGAGAAGAGCTTATTTTACAGTCTTCTTTGCTACATATAAACAAAAGAAAAAGCTTTAAAATAAAGTGTCACAAAAATCTTTGATAACCTAACGAAACTAAGTGAGAGGGAAATGGATAGAAAGCTCAGGTAGCAGGAGAAAAAAATGTCCTTTAATTTGATGTGGTTTTCAGACTTTATTTACATTTTAGACAGCATTGCAAAACCCTAAAACTTGTAAAATTCACACTTAATCTCAAGATGACAGAAACATATTACAATTAAGTTTTCTCTTGCTACACTGTTGCACTAGCAAAACACATTTTTTGTTCCAAAATAACTAGAGTATGTCTGTAATTCAGTGTGCTGATTTCAAAGCAGTGGATTGATCCATTTGAGCGGAACAGATCATAACTGAACAAGGCTGGTTGCTATTAAAGTAATGAGGATGCATTTTAAAGCTCAAGCTTAAGGGACTTGGTTCTCCATTCAGGTTCAAACTCTTTGAGTTCCTCAAGTGTCAAGATTGCCATAATTAAGCTGCTCTTTTACAAAACAGATAAAATCTCTCCCAAAATGCCCAAGTTAACAATATCTTCTTCCTTCTTCAAGGGCCTGGGTCTGATTTCACCCTGTGTGTCCACATGCTTCTGCTAACTCTACTGTGACATGTCACAGCTATTATCAATTAATTGGTAACTTAATACCCATTTCTTTAATCAGGCAAAATCTGGTAGTTTTTACCTGCTTCTAAAGAATATGTTAGGTAATTTGATACAAATGTTTTGCTAAACTGAAGAGGAGGGGAAGATGTTTTCTCTACATCAGATTTATATTGAGTGTTTCAACAGATGTTATTTTATGCCTTCCATTGTTGCAGGAAATGTTGTAAATACATTGCTAAAATACAGCAATTATTACTAATTTCAACCAAGTTGTGAATAGTGGGAAATACCACTCTTACATAAGCACAGCATAACTTTAAACGACATGAAAGTAATGGTAAAACGCTACAACTATGAACTGTATTTACCTGTGGAACAGACCACTGCCACTGACTTGAAAGACACTGTGTCGGTGCCTAAAATTGAACAAGAAGATGTCACCAATGTGGTGAAGAACAAATACACGTAGAACACACTATTATTCTGAAATCTGTAATTAATTCTCAACTAAAAAGAGGAAATAGGATTTTCATTAAGCCTCAAATTATTCAGGAACATGGTTTTGCCTATTTTCACTCAGCCTCCAACTTGACCATTTCATGAACTTCAAAAATCACTTAAGTCAGATTTTCAACAGAAGTGCTCAGAGCACAAGAATCAATGGACCCAAGCTCGACTGCTAAAAAAATGTTCAAGCTTTAAGGGAAAAGTCTTTTATGATAAGGGTCAAGTACAGGAAGAAGCTCTCCAGAAATGATGTGTGGAATCTCCATCATTGGAGCTACTTAAAACCCAACTGGACAAGTACCCAAGAAATCTGATCTAACCAGCCCTACTCTGAGCAGGACTTTGGCTTGGATGATAAGCCAGTTGTCCTGCAACACAAAAGAAAATGTAATTTATTAAACATTCATGTAGTTACATAAGCAAAATAAACTGTATACTAGTGAAAAGTCTTCAATGAAGTTAAAATATGTTTTACACTATAATTATGAACAGTCTTTTTATTTCCTAAGAACAAACAGACCTGGGACAGTGCTGTAAATAGTATTGCATGGCTGGAGGATTAGTGATGGTCTGAAAATCATTTTCAAACAGATACCTGATAATGGTACGTAGGAGACTGATAAACAGGTGGAGCCACCATTACAGGTGAACTGGAAACAGAGCGAGGCTTCAAAAGAAAAGGAGTTACAAATCTTAATGCAGTAGTTTCATTAATTGTCACTCCTATTACACACAGCTCTAAAGTACTAAAATGATGAAACACCACCCCCCTTTTAAAAATGATTCACAAAATTTTAACCTACACTTAAGCTGCTTCAAATTCAGTGTCTCTAATGGCTTATGTTATACCAAATATTCACTTACACCTTTCTGGAAAGCACTAGGCCATCACTACAGAGACAGTAAAACTGATTCCTAGGGCAAGGCCCAGACAGATTATGAACTATCCTGTTCAATAGGTTACAGCAAAGGAAAAGTCCTCTGTAGAAACAAAATAAACTGAGGTGTTATTTTTAAAAAAACCAAACAAAACAACACATAATAAACAGCCTAGTATAAGGAAGCCATTTAACCATCTAGCATGAGGCATAGCTGAAGAAACTGAAGCAGAAGGGACTTGAAAACACTGCAGTTATCCTGGTCCATATAAAACCATAAAGACCAAAATAAATTCCTTACAGGCCATGGCTGCTGAACAGGAGAGACTTCAGATGTATGAAAATAAGCCACTCCATTATGGTAAACATATGGATATCCACTGGAAGTGGTCAAGTACATTGTACCAGCTTCTGGTGATACAGCAGTAGTTGCATACATTGTACCAGCTTGTGGTGTCACAGCAGAACCTGGAATAAATATTTTAAAACTTACTTACAGGTAACTTTTTTCAGATGTGTACACCATGAAAAAAGAGAAGGTGATGTTTGATCTTCACAGAAAGAAAACATCCAAAGGAAAGACCATGGAGTAGAGTATCCAGTGCCATCTCAATTCCCTCTCATGATTATGAAAGCAGATGGCTACAGGATGTCTCCGGTGCTAGACAGGAAAGGCTGCAGAAGATGACACACTAAATGTTTAAAGTTCTGCCAGGCAACTTGAATTTCCATTCAGTTTGTTCCTAGATAGGTAACTCTCTCCAACAATGTCAAAGAAACAAAATATTGAGAGATAAAAGAACCAAGAGACCGTAAGTCTATTCATTTCACCATCTCCACTTGCATGCATTTGTTTCCACTGCAAACTATTCTGAGCACACGCCACACACAGCATTAGTGCACTGCAAGACCAAGTAGGTCTTGGTTAAAGACTTGTATTCATATTGACAATAGACAAATTCAACTCCAAATACATACGAGCATTAGGACTCCGCACTTGTTTTCGTATTGCTGGTCCAATGTTCAATTTCTTATCCTTATAGTTGAATTTTTTAGCCTAGAAATAAAGAAGACAAGACATTATTATTTTCTACACTGATTTAGGTGACTGAGAAGTGAAAAATAACTTTGTAGGTTAGATACATTGAGCATAAGAGCAGTTATGCTAAAATCGAACCCTAGGATATGTGTCTGGAACCCAATGAAACTCCTCAAGGTCTGTTTTTAATACTAACACATAGTTAGTAGACAACATAAAAAGCAGCTCTGGAGACATTACTCAAAATGGAAGAGTAGGACAAAAAAAAAATAAAAAATCAGAGGATGATCAGAGTTACATATAAAAAAATCCAGATTATAAAACAAAAGAACACTAATTTCATACATAAATTGAAGCCTAGAAATTCAGCTTAAGATGGAGAAAGACTTAGATGCTACATGAGCTTAGGATGAATATGAAAAGGTGATAGAACTGTAGGACATCTAAATTAAAGAACTCAAAGCAGGCAAAGTAAGACAACAGTAAGACTGCATACGGTGCAGCCTTTCAGTTATGAAAGGGGCAAAATGGTACAAAATTATATCATTTACAGAATTGTACTCAGTACCATTGGTGTTTAGCTCACAGAAATAAAGCAATTTAAAAAAAGCCAGGGCAGGAAAGCCAGCTGACTCAAGAAGTTGCTGCTTGCATACTTTTTTAGCTCCACTAGCTTCAAACAAGTTTGAAGTTTCCAACCCTTTTAACCAGCCTTCTAATTGTGAGAAGGCAATTTGCATGTCTCAGATACCATTTTCTTGGGTTTTTTCCCTGCACCTTCATTCTCTCATGTGAATGAGTAACTCCTGACTGACAGATATCTCCAATACATTTCAAGCAAAATACAAGAACACATATTTCACCAAACCAAATGAACTGAAGAGCTGACCATGGCTCTAGGGAGGCTCCACAAGGAGCATCAAGACAGTAACACAGCTAAGAGAAGGAAAAAGTACATGACTTTAGTTTCATCACTGAAGGCTTCAAGGGAACCCAATTGTTACTAAAGGGAATTAAATAAACAAGGCAGAATAAAAGACAGCAGTTATCTTCCTAATTTGCACACAAAAATCCTGTCAGCAGTGAAAGGTGAAGGATAAAGTTCTCATAACTCTTCAGGTACTGTATTCTAAGAAAATAAAGACCAGTGTCAACGTTAGAAACAGTACTATGACCTAGAACTTCCTTCCTTAGTTCAGAATAGCTCAGTCTAAACCTCATCTTGGATATCTTTAAATCATTTTATTGACTATCAGACCAAACTTATCCTGGCAAACACAGGACCAGACTACTCAGGCCTAGTACAAAATGAATTAATTCATTTAAGAGACAAGCACAATGGGGATGGTCACTTACATCTTGTAAAATCTTCTGTGCCTCTTCTTGGGTTTCAAATGTAACAAAGCCATACCTAAACAAAAATGACAGAAGCTAAGCCTCTAAAGTTTGTATTTACAAACACAGCACACTGTTACTTGATGTATAGTACAAGTGACATTACAAGGTAAACTAATGGGTATAAAAAACAACTGTACAAGTAAAGACTGAATTAACAACTGTGTTCTTAGCATCTTCCTTACTACATTCATATTTGTGGTTATATATCACAATGAATGACCAGCTGTTCCTGTTACTTTGTCTATGCCCTAAATTCCTTCATTGCTATTGAACATGGATTTTGATCTAAACCCTTCACTGATTGTGGTGACCAAAGATGAGACAACTGGGATTTTTTTTTAAGCTGATATTATAGTGTAATTCACAGTACAGCTCCCACCTACTTCAGCAACTACTGTGAATGCTCTACACTGCCACAAGCACTATCCACTCTTTTTAATGAGTTCTCAGAAAAAGCAGTGATGCAGCCATTACCTGTGAATTCTCATGTAATTCTTAACATGATTAGCATTAAAGAGCTCTGTGGAGATCAGGGATGAAGGAATTCTCATACTTTGTGACACAATGTGCCTTCTATCACACCTCTTGGAACTGCTGCAATAAATCAAACAGGCTTTCCACTCACAACTGCTGTTTTTTGCAAACCCCCTCAATTCATTCCCACAGTAATCTTGGTGGCACTGCCAGTGCAGAGGAAATACCTGAATGTACACAATACATACATAAGAAAACCAAAAATTCTCCCAACCCCCACTAAATCTGACTTTCTAAATTCATAACTTTTTGAAAACTTTTAGCATTTCTATACACATGAATTATTAGGGTCATAGCTCATTTCCCAGGGTCAGATTACAGAAGGTATCAGCTTCTGTCCCTCCTGCCAGCAGATGAGATTTTGCAACACAAGGTATCACTCTCTGTGAGCATTTCTACACTAATTTAAATAGAGAGGTTCAGTAAATCTCTGACCAGCTGTACTTTCAAATTTGTGGGCTTTTCTTGTATTGTTGTCTCCAAACCTGGAAATATTCCCAAGTTGAAAGAAAACAAAGTGTTTTCCTGTTTGGGACCTTACCTACACAGACTTTTCATTCTGTAGACTGTCTGGACAATAAACTAATAGACATAATCACAAACTTGTAAGTTTTTAAAATCACTTGTCAAGCAGAAGCAAGGAAGCCTGAGCTTGGAGTTCAATGGAAACCTAACAGCATGGAAAATAATTATTTTCCAACATATCTGCTGTGAGGCACATGTCAGCAATCACAACTGCATAATTATCATGGTTTACATGGACACATGCACTGCAATTCTCAGATACCTCTTTTAGTATTTACTAAAAGGGTGAGAGGCTTGGTGACAGACCTGGGACTAAGCCTCATGCAAGTGCACTCTGTGCTAAGAGCTGCAACTCAGCACACAATTTGCTGATAGAGGTTAAGCTCTGACAGCATTAAAACTGTCCTTACTGCTCAAGAGAGAACTTCAGAGGTGAACTCTCGTGCACATTCCTTTTTGCTTCAGCCCTCTTTCCCCCCTTCTCTGGCAAGGCACTTCCCCACCTTATTTACATCACCATCCTTTGGGTCACAGGAATAAGTCTACTATGCAATATTAATCTTTCTTCACATTTGTTCTTTGTCATTTCTCCTACTGGTGACTTCCAGTCTCAGTGTCCATTTTCTGTAATCATGATTTAGTACTAGATTTGTCCCCTATGCTGCTGTTCCAAAAATCTTCACACAATAATCTGTTACTGCCATGCACTGCAGCACAAGCAGATGTATCTCAGCTCTTCCTCCACTTTAGGTTCCTTTCCATACTGGCTTTCAGTTACAGAAACAAATATATTTAATAACTAAATAACCTTGCTAAGAGTATCTACTTAAGTAATAGTCACTAAGAAAAGCTGAAAAAATGGGAACTGTTGATTTTGTCCTAGCTGCACACAGCTTCATCTTATAACAACATGACTAAAAGAGTTTTAGTGATGCAAATTGGAGACATTTATATAGAGAAGTTTAAGTGCAAGAACAGGTTTTTGCATACACGGAATAACGGAAACATTAATGATAAAATATTATGAGCTATTAAAAAAAAAATTTACTACAGTCAGCTTTCTGTTATTTTCAATTTCCACAATACACTTATTCTACTATACCAACCCCTTGGACACTCCAGCTCTGTCATTTATTATCTTCACTTCTGTCACACTGCCATACTGAGCGAAAAACCTCTTCAGGTCATATTCACTAGTCTAGTACAGTAAATCAAGAGGGGAAAAAAAGGAAAAGTTGGTTTGCATAGTTATTCAATTAATTAGTTCAACGTTTACAGTAAGACTATTAATGGACATATTTTGGATGACGTTTGCTACAAACTAATTATAAGCCCGCATGTGAAGGCAGAAGAATGAGCAAGCATGAGCCTCAGGGCCCATTTAACTACTGCACTAATTATTCAGCAATAATTCTAGAAACTTCTCATTAAAAGTTCTCATTAGTAGATTTATGTAACAACTGTCCTTTTACAGTTAAGATCACTGAAGCAGGTGTACTAGATCTGAATTTCTGTTAATTACGTGCTAGAGCAGTTCACAGTATGAAAAATCAATGCCATATTTTCAACTGCAACACAGCATACAGACATACACAGGTACATAAATGAAAATAACCCCCCTAAACCACAGTGATTTAGTGGTCAAATCCATTGAATATATCATGATCCCTCTTTCTGAAGTGGTTTTGACATGAGTCTGCAAATACCTACAGGCACACTATAGGAACTCCCTCCTAGAATAAGAAGGAAATGCTATTCTAAGATGCACAGTGAAATCTGCAGGCATCAGTGCAAACATATTTCAAAACTTACAGAAACACATTCAGGATTTGTATTTTCCTGCTTATGATAAAACAAAGGTCAGATTCTTTAAGGAAGGTAAAGGTTTAGCATTATCCTATATTAATGACACATGGCCTGCACCACTAAAGAAAGAGCTCTTCAGACCAAGATGAAAATGTTCCCAACTGCAACTTCCCTTGCCAAATGGTTTCTCTAAATTTGAAGATCAGGTGTTTCCTCTCACAAACAAGAATCACTGACATGGTGACAAAATAGCAAAATCACAAAAGAGCTTCTTAGAAAGCAAGTAGGTTTTTGCTGATTAACTGTCTCCCGTTTTCACAACAATAAAGTCAGTAGTTTTTGCATCACCCCAGGTGACCTGAATATTAGCTTTGGCTTAAAAAAAAAGTACCCCAAAAACACCCAATACTTTTTGCCATGAGATTGCCAATAGAAAGCAATTCAAGAGTGACGTATAAACCCTATGAGGATTAGATCAGAAATTTAAGGTGGTGTTTGATATAAATCATCATAGCAAATGGAAGAGCAACAAAGATGGCTATAGAGGTTTCATCCCTTCTATTTCCTCTTCCCTCCACAAAAAAACAATCCATCCTCTTTATGATTACAAACATGCTTAAACGTCTGTTGAAAATACAATTTAATAATAAATTTTGAAGCAATTGAACCAAGTCTAGATACCCTTTAAAAGAACAGTAAGTATGACAGTTAAAAAAATTGATGTTAGACAGAAAAGTATTTTAACCTTTGAAATTGTAGTGAAGACAGAAGAGAGCAAGAAAGGTTTTTTTTATGGCTCCAGTAATTTGCTTACTATTACTATTAGCAAAAAGCTACTATGCCACTTTATTAAAGTCCAAATGTATTGAAAGTCTTATACATTTTAAAATATGAACATCTCTATTTGAATTATTTCAGCCAAATAACCTAGAAGATTCTTGCATTTGTTATGCAAAACAGTCAGAGTGAATTGTCAATTTTTGTTCCTCTTCAAATGAGTCAGTACTCAGAAGGTCTCAGCCTAGCAGGATTAAGGCAGGGAAGATACTCTTGGTGGGAACAAAGCAACAGTTAAGCAGATCATGCATGGTTTGCTAAAGTCAGTGGCTTAATTAATTATCTAAAGTGGGAAGAGAGAAAAAACCCTTAACCTTAAGCTTGTCACAAACATTAAAAGCAACTGAACAAGGTAAGAGTGGCCCAATGTTCACTGCTATTTAAAGATTTTAGAGAATACACAAAGGCACAAGCATTCTAAGAATTAAGATCAATACTGCAAATTACCCAGAGAAGCTTACATACTTCTTTTACAAACAAACTCTTGCCTTTGAGAAAATATACACACTGTTATATACACACTGTTATTTGAGGAATACACACACTGTAATTCTTTGTGTGAATCAGAAGTGGTAGAGGAACAAAAGCAACTAATGTTTGCTCCGCTGGCCATATGAAACATTGTGACAGTTTATTAAATTACACTAAATGGTATACATAAACAAAACCTTCTAGATGCTTATCTGCCATCAGCTCTGCTGATGACAAAAGCTATCTTCTTTGAAAAAAGAAAATTCTGAAGAAGTGGTATGTCAAAAGCTTCTAAAGCTCGATGTATAGAGTCAACTTCGCAGGACAGTTATGCAAATCAAGGCTTAAAGCTTTATTCTCTACTGTAGGTTTGGCTATTAAAGAGGACTTACCGACTAAACAAACACACATTACTGCGTCTCTTTCTCCCAACCGCCCCCTCGCTGATTTTTATACAGTTGTAAATTATAATTTAGTAGCAAAAAGAGAGAAGAATACCTTAAAATCAATTCCTCCAACAAAGACACGATTTGGAGTAACTGTTCCAAACCTTGGAGAACCGATCAGATTATTAAACCTCACCGGTGACACAGTGTTGGAACATGAAGGTAAAGATTCTGTTTGCATTTGATCAGCGGCCTGCTAATTGAAAGAAAACATTTTCAAAGTTTCACACAATATTTGTCAGTAAATGAAACGACTCTCAACAGACAATGCACACAGAATTTTTTGCAAGGCACAGCAGATACTGAACATTAACCACGTATTTTTATTCAGAATGTAGCACAGTGTTGAAACACGAGCTCAACCTTAATCAATTGAGTAACTTGATGAATACATGCTGGTCTGAAATCCAACAGTAAACACACTTCCAAACTGGACACCAACCTTGGTTCAACTTGCAAAGAACCCTGCTGCATAAATTTCAGGTTATGAATTCTATTACACAAAATATCTTCTATCTACTAAAATCCCTTATTTTAAACCTATACAGAATGGACCTTTTAAACTCAAACTGTGCTCTCACACACATCTGCACAACTCCATTCTCTGCAACAGCCTCTGGTTCATTTTCCAAGCACCCATGTGAAATCAAGCTCCGCACACGCGATGAGAACAGGTCTTGAAGAGAGGTATTTTAATTCCATGCCCTCCTGGCCTACAAACACAGCACAGTGGTCTGAACAGAAATTCCCTCTGCAGAAGAACAACCAGATTGCTCTCACCCCAGTAAAGGAATGTAACACAATGGGATATCATGGAAACGATTATTTGGTGAAGCCTGCCTGATGTTTTAACCTCCACCATATGCCTACACTTGTGAACCATGAAACAATTTTATTGTAAACTCTTTTCAAAACAAAATAATACTGCCTTACAAACTAAACCCTTACTGTGAAGATGATAGCTGAAAAGCAGCCACGTAGTATTGTCACTAACTGCTCCAACAGGATCATTTCATACCTCTTCAGCTACATAAGAGTTACTCCTTAAATTAGTACTTAGAATTAGTACTGGGTTAATAGCATTATTGTGGATATCTTTAAAACAGTAAGTCCAGCTTAGTTCACACAATGTTAGTTTTATAGAAGACAGAAGTCCTTTCCAAATGCACTAAAACACACACACTTGGGGCAGAGGAAAACCTGAGCATGTTAACCTGATCTGTTCAAGAGAATCTTGTACACATCTCTCCTACTAGGAATACTAGCCTAGAGTACTAACATGAAAAAATCCCACCTCTCCTAGGCAAGGAACCAACACAGTCACTACAGCCCCCAAGAGGACTCGTTTTTGCAGCAAAAAACTCCAGAGGATCAAAGCAGGCTACATTCTCCATCTCTCACACCAAAGACAACACTCCAACTGCACAATCATCTAGCAATTGTATTCAGCATGAAAACTTCTGGATTCAACTATAACAATAAACAGTTGACAGCACAGCCAAAACATATTCTTTACCTCAAAGAGCCTAAATTGCATTTTCTCTGTACAAGTTTCAAGAAGGGATGTATCAAAATAAGCCACAAATGCAAAAACCCGAATGGAAGAAATGAGGAATTAAACAGAGCACTTATGAACTCACAATAGTAAATACAGTAAATCCCAGTGAGTTTTAAGTGTCACACGTTAAATTTTTTATTGTGATAACCATATCTTTATCATCAGTGTAGCAATAACAGTATAAAACCCCAAATATGTGCCATCAGCACATCACTTGCCTAAGTATTTTTCGACTGTTTTGTCAGCTGCCTTTTTAATCCGTTTCCCCAAATAATATGTATATACATTCATCAATATTTTTATGGATTACTTAGCACGTCTGGCAACCACTCATTAGCAGAATTGCTACTCTCATTTTTACACCGAACGCACCCACGGTCAAACAATCTAACTCCACGAAGGCCTGGTGAGTAAGGGCCCTTCCCTCCCTCGACACCTTCTCAGTCCGTGCGCTGGAAGGTGCCAGCCAGGCCCGGTTGCCCCGGCACCGTGTCCGCACCCCGGGGCCGCCAGCGGCCTCTGCACGGCCTCAGGCCACCGCAGACAAAATGGCGGCCCCGCGCGGGCG
>VXBR01007476.1:21408-217862 GCA_013400215.1 Cisticola juncidis | reverse complement strand
TTTTTTTTTTTTTTTTCCCTTTTCTTTTTGTGAGTAATCCAGGGCCAGTTGTTTGCAAATAAAATAATAATTGCAACTACTTTTAGGCCAGGAGAGCAGAAGACAGTGCTTGGAGAACTGGATTTCTGCTTTCTTTACATGTAATGCTTCACGAGCCTTCCTGTGTGGGGGGCTCTAAACAGAGTTAACTGCTGTTGTTTCCCTTCTGGCATGTTCCTTCTGCCATTGCCATGTATGAGCACTTTAATAAATGAGTAGGAAGGCTGTGTAATTTGTTATGTAATGCTACTGAAATGCCTCATAACTTTCTGCCAAAATATTTCTCTGTCAATTCTTATCAGGCTTCTCTCTCTGCTTTGTTTGCATGCAAGACAAACTTTTGGGACTGTGTGTTTGTTTTCTTCCTGGATCTTTGTTTTAAGATGCTGTAGCAGATAGCTCAAGCAGACTGTGCCCATGAAATGAACTTGAAGTGGCAGCTGCAGACTCTCTAGCTTCAGTCACAGCAGAGCTATGAGACCTTTTACTGAAGTCCTTCCAATTCATGCAGAGATTTTTTTTCTTTAAAAAGCCAATTGAATTGTCCTTGCTCATAATACACTACTAGCCTAAGAACTCCAAGTTCCAGTGTTTTCCAACTGAATTATCAGTGGAATTGTATCAATACAGCCAGCTGTCTTATTTCAAGACCTGTATTTGTGCTTGTGACATTCTTAGCTTTAAAAAACCAAACCTGCAAGAAAAGCAATGATGCTTAGCCTCTTTCAGTTTGTGTTCTGATATGTGGTGACAGAATTTAGGAGTTTTAAATACATGCCACATCTGTCTATGCAACGTAACTCTTTAAGACTTTGTTTTCAGAGGGATTTTTTCAGGACTGTAATGATTCTCCAGTGGCTTTCACATGGCTTTTTGTTGTGTAAGCTTGCATTTTGGCACTTGCAGCTTAATAATCTAAAACTATGACTATCTAAGATTTATTAACTACTTAATAGTCCATTGGTGATTTTATCACTATTGCATTCTTTGACATACATGTACCAGAGGAAAAAAGGGGAGGGTATTTAAGTTGAGATTACATTAAATAATGTGTTACAGCCTACACAGTTATTTAGAAGAGTAAGAACATGTCGAGCCATTCAAAGACTGCCACAAAATGGGAAATATACCAGATGGATCTGGAAAAAGGTAATTGGAGGGTAGTATTTCTATGTATGTAAATTCCTACACATTGTGGGAAACAGGGAACTGATATTTGCTCTTTCGCAGAATGTGAAGTCAGGGAACAAACCAGTGGTAGTTCTTTAGAAGCAGGTTGAAAATAAAGGGCAAAATTTCCTGATGCAGCATGTGGGTAAATCATGCACTTTACATTCCCAGAAATCTGTGCAGTGAAACACGTAAGTGGGTTTGAGCAGGTTTGAAATGACAAATTGATGAAGAGAACTTCACAATGCACCAGAAGCATCTGGCTTAGAAAGTTCCTAAACTACAAGTGCTTGAACTCTGGGAAGCCACAGCAGAGAATCGACCACTTTGTACTTCCTTGCTTCTTATGTGTCTCCCCAGGCATGTCCTTGTCTGGGATACCAGCCTAGGTTGATCTTTATCTAACCCAGTATCTCTATGTTAAAAAAACTTGAATGAATTGTTAAGGGAAACTGGTTTCCATTATTGCTAGTATAAAAATTCCTCTAGAAATTAAATAATCTTCTTTGTTAATTTAGTTATTTAGAGTTAATGTTTGCCAGCTTTACAGAAGAGAAGCAGTTTGAAGATATTTTTTCAATTGCTGTGGCATAGCTGTTTATATTTTCCTAACACTTCACCTGTATTCCATACACTACTGTTTTTCCTTAAGCATCTATTCAAGACAGTTTTGGACAGAAAAAAAATACTGGTTGTAAATCTGCTTTTGTCAAATGAGTTATATCCAGTAGTTAGTATCAATGGAGCTGGACAGTTTTACTTTGAACTGTTGCATTTATCACTGAGATACATTGTCATGGAGGGCAGTAGGTATTTCTGAATTTAGACATTTCCACTTTGCTCTTAAAGCAACATTGATAGATCCAAAGTATGGCCATGGGCCAAAGTTGGTAACACTGTAGTGAGAAAGATTTAGGTCTTGTGGAATTTTTGTGTTAAGCAATCCATAACAATTCTCATAGCAATGGAAACCACTTTATATAAAATGATTCAGGTGCAGGATTTGGGCATATGGGTCTTGTGAAGCTGTCTTGAAGCCTCATCTGGCTAAAAGTCTCCTAAAAATTAATATATGCCTTTACACTGGCTTGTCTTAACTTTAGTACTTGAAAAATTTTAAACAAACCCAAACAGCCTCCATCCAGGCCAAACTGCTTCCTTTGACATTTATAACAAACTTGTCTGCTAACTGCTCTAGAGTTAGTAGTCAGTATTTCTCATGTGGTTCCACTTGGCACATAATGTAACACGTGACCAGTGATCTCAGTAAACACGTGGGTACAGAGGGATAAAGCGTTGTGTTTGGGGTGTCTTTCCATACCAGTTCATAATAGTCAAGGTGATTTGAGTGTCTTGCACTGAAGTTACAGAAAGATGACCTTTCTGTAGGATAACAGCAAGTCCAGTGGTTTGCAAACGCAAGTTCTGGCAGGTTTTATCAGGAAGTTGTTTGATAGGTTTTTTAGGTAAGAGGTAGGACCTGTTAAGGTTGGGAATAAGAGATGAAGTTGTTGATACTGGTTGATTTATTTTTAAATTATGTGCATAAAGACTTTTGTTCAGGCAGAAGTCAATAAATATGATTAAAAATATTCCAACCAAGTATTGGGACTGGTGGACAGAGCAGTGGCAGAGGAGGAAAGCTTTCTATTGCTTTCCAAATATGTTAAGCAGCTGTTAACAGAAATGAATTTTCATATCTGTGTGGAGATGCAAATCCTTTTTCTCATGTTAATATTTTATTCATTTTGTGGTTCCACTGAGAGCTTTGCCATCTGTAACAAAAATGTTTTAATTGAATTAATGGTATGTATTTTTTCTGTTGTTCCCTGAAGTAGATGTGAAAATGGATGCAGTTAGTGTAGAACCAAGAATATACCTGCTATAGTGGAACATTCAGCTGGTTGTTCTTGTAAACTTAATAAACAGATTGGTAGGTGCAATTTATGGTAATACTGGGTCATTTTTCTAAGGTATGAGGAAAGATGATTAATATTACTTTTTTATAACACGTGTGTTCTAGGTTTTGGGGTTTTTTGCTAATGTGACTTGGTGGTTTTGGCATGCATGACAGTTTGGGAGCTACTCAGACTTGATTAAAAAAATAAGTGCTACAAATTACTAAATGCCTTTACTAAATACTAACAAGTTCTGAAGACTCATAAAGATCTTTGTGTGTATAGGTTTGGAAATGTATTTACAATCAAAGCCTTGTTCTTAAATCTTTCTGTGTCATAAATATTCTGAGGTTTGATGTTACCCTGGTTCTGAAGACCTTTTAAGCCTTCTGTTAAGTTCTTCATATTAGAGTCAGAATTGTTACCTTATCATACTTTCTCCTGTAAACACTGGCCATGTTTTGCTAACTGTCTTTCATTGTTTACATACTTCTAGGTGAGAAGAGAAAGATGATCAACAGTTGGCTGGACCAATGTGGGTTGAGAGGTGGAGTTCCATCCTCCAATCCACAGGCCAGATAAGAAACCTATAAAACTAAGATCTGTAAATAAACCGCTCTCTTTTCTTCCTGCTTCGCTCACCTGCGTGTGCTCGTGTAGTTCTTTCCGTGTCCACAGTGATATCTGGACTCTAATATAAAGAACTTAACAGAAGACTTAAAAGGTCTTCAGAACCAGAGTAACAGTTTGAAGCCTACTTATGTAGAATCCTGTTTTCTGGAAGAGTCTTATGTCTGAAGTTTGCCATTTTAAGTGATTATTAGTCCCCTTCCTGAAATGTGTTCAAATTGCTGAGATGAATGTAGTATCTTGATTTAGTTGTGGTTCATTGTTTAATGTGTATTTATTAAGTTGAAAGTCTTTGACCCTTAAGACTTTGTACAGACCCTAACTGAAACGAACTGGAATCAAACTGAGGTAAAATATTCCTCCTCTTCCAGAGCCATTTACATCAACAAAATTAGCTTTGGGATTATTACTTGAGGCAGCATGCATCAGGTAATGTTATTGTGGCATGCCTCTTTAAAGGTGTATCACAGTCTAAAAGCTAACTGACACCAAAGTATTACTGTACTGAGGGGATTTTTAAAAATACATTCTAACTATAAATGTATATTGTGAAGATTTGATTCTTCTCCTGAGTTGCTTGCTCAGGGGAGTACTGACACACCATGTTTTAGATAATACCAGCTGAAACAGCTACAGAAAACATTCATTAGAGTCATATTGAATTTTCCCCAGAGGCTCTCTATCTTGCTGGGTCCTGGTTGACCTTCAGACTGACCTATGTTATGCTGCTTTGGTACTTCTTGAAGGGGTAAAAGGAACATGTCTTTTCTGTCCAGTTCCTTGTTCAGAGATTTGTTCAAAGTGGAAATGTGTTTGAATATGTCAAAGTTGTCATACATTGATTTGTGTGGGTGTAAATGGCTATAAAAGAAGCGGAGTGGTCACTAATTATCCCTTTTTCACTGGATGCTTGTTTTGGTAACTGGGATACAACTTCTGAAGGGGCAGTAACATCCTCAGTTGGAAATCTATTCAATATGAAGCTGGCTGCTTAATTGCATACCTTTCAAATAAGTCTAGAATCAGGCAAAGTGCAGTGCTCAGCATTTATTATTTTATGGACCCAATGTCTGTTAAGCTAATGTTGAATGGTGATTTTCCCAGAGTAATTTGGACCTAATTACTAGTATTGTACTATAGATGGACATAACGTGTTTTTAATTCATTAGATGTGTTTGATGGATTACTAATTTGTTTTGATTGTAGACAAGGAAAATTTTAATGCAATTTCACTCTTTCAGATAGTTTGAAGGGTGAATACAACAAAAAAGGGAATTCCTTAAGTAAAATGCAGGGTGCACTTGAGGTATGAGATGCCTGCTGCTCATGGAAATGTGTCAATATCCATCTTGCTTTTGTGTATACTGGTGGACTTTTCTCCATTTTATGTTGATGCATTTCCTAGAGAGTGTGTCTGCTTAAAAACCAAACCAGAAGAACAAGCATCCAGACAAAAACTTCTGCCAGAAGTGTTGATGAAGATTCCATCAATTTGAGAAATTTTGTTATATTAAATCCTGCTGCTGTCAATGCATTTTGAGGAGTAGCTGTGCTTCGGAGACTGCCTGAGAATGACAGCTACACCATGCTTGCAAGAAAAAGGCAGAAAATAAATAGTAATAGGAGGTAAAAGTCCTTGATCAGGAATCAGATGCTAGTGCTTGAGTATACCAGGAAAGCCACAGGACAGCAGGGTGGAGCATGTCTAGAAGCTCAGGTGAAATTCAGAAAATTGGATTATATGTAATCAGAGTGGTGCTGAGAGCAGAGGCTGTCCTATGGAGCAGGCAAGGATGAAATAAAACCAGGGAGCCTGGCTGGGAGGTTGGGCACTGGAGTCAGGAGTCAGGCAGGAGTGTGTGAGCAGGGCAGGGGTGAGGTAAAGGACCAGGACCTGAGGAAGACTTTTGAGCATAGCCATGGGGATCACATTTGCAGATGCAGTCCTGAGCTCCCCTTCAGGGAAAGTCACACAGGACAGTAAAATGAGAGTTTGTTGCCTGAGCTGGATTGCCCTGGTTTTGTAGTCTTCTGGGTACTGTGCTGGAGGTGTGTAGGTGTTTAAGGGGACTGGCAGCTGAATGATGTCACATTTGGGGATGGAGTGGGGAATGTGGAAAAGGGCACAGGGTGACTGCCAGGAGGCCAGAGGGTTTTTTTTTGTCACAAATGTTTATGGCAGCTCCAGTTGAGAGAACAACTGGAGGATGATTGAGGGCTGCCTTGGTCCTGCTCTTGTCAGCTTGGTGATTGCTTGCATCTCTCTCTTCTTAAGTGAAGATTGCTGCCTCTTTGGGCATCACTTGTTAAACTTTCCATACCCCTGTAGCATTTAGGCAAGTTTACCATCATATATTAGTATCGCAGTGATGTTTTAGTTTTGTTTTCATTGTCGGGATGTTTTTTGAGAAAATAGATATTCTTGGTAGATTCTATCAGTTTTACCCTATTTGCACAGAAGAATAAAAAGCATTGCTTTTACTTAAGTTTTCTCTTAGGACACAAAATACTTATCATAAATGTAGATGAGTTCTGGGTTCTCGCATTTAATTTTTTATAAGCTGTAGTTTTTCCTGGAAGACCCACATGAATTTCTCGTTATTGTTGTTCTTTTAATTTGATTTGATAACAACTTCCATGAATATCTGGTTAGAAGTTGCATTTGCTCACCTAGAGGGACTACTGAACTCTTTGAGTGAGAGCTATCAGGAGAAAGCACTGTGAATGGATTAATGTAAGATCCTTCCTCTTTTTCCAAATGAGATTATGAAGGGGTTTATTAAATTAATTTAGCAAATGTAATAGTTTAATAAAAGTACTATGTTCCATTGGAGTATGACACACCTCCAGGCTACCTCACGTAAATACTGTCATAAAAAATTCTCTGAGCACTGGCTAAAAAATAGATGTTGGAATTCATGAAACATAAGAAAAAAGGCTCTCTGCAAGTATTTTGTGTTCAGTGGTAGATGGAGCCCAGTCCCTGAGACTGCCTGGAAGCTGCACAGCCTTCACTGGGAATAGAGCCTTCATCTGCTGGAGCAGGCTTTGCTCTGTGGGTGACACCCAAGCCTTGGCACAGGAGTAAGGACAGGCATGTTCTGGGACAAACATGGATGTATCCTGAAGAAAGGCTTGTCTTCTAGTGTTATGTAAAATCAGTTGTATTTGTGTATGATTTGGAAATGCAAGTCATGGTATTCACGTAGCTTGTGAATTTCTTGCTCAGTGTTATGATTCACAGTGGCAGTTGCTCCCTGAAGCAATGCAGATTTTCAGTATAAACATAGTTTCTGCAGTCTGAAATCAATGGCAATTTTCCCATTGCCATCAATGGAGGAGGGATTGGATTGAACACAAATACCCAGTCACTAAACCCTGTTATTTACCTCACAATCTTTTTTTTCAGACTCTTCAAATGTGGTTAATTATGTTATGCTGAATCTAGTTTGAGCTAGGCAAGGTTTGTTTGGCAAAACTGCCTTACTTTAAATATCAGTGCTAATACTGCTGAAGAATGAATTTTGGGGGGTTATTTCTAGAGAAGTTTTTTTTATTACAAGCACAAAAAAGAATAAGTTCTTATTGTAACAGAGAAAAAATTAGAAATTACTTAACTGACAACAAATACATTTGTTTATTGTTTGCTTGGCAGTGCTGCTGTGGCATCTGTATGCTGAATGCAGATTTACAATTCTGTTCATATTCAGTATTTCATTTTGCTCCAAATTTATGGATGAAAGGGAGGTCGTCTCATATGTAGTAGTGAGATCCACTACTCTGATGAACAAGGGCTAGTGCTTCAAAGTGAGTGATTTCAGTGGACTGATCCAAATCTCCATTTGATCTTGAGATCAAATCGGAGCCTCTTTGTGGACTTCAGAACATTCTCCTGCTATCCTTGGTTGCCAAAGAGGAGTGTTCCTTGCAGTAATAACTTCCAACTTTGAAGACTTTTTAAAAATTTATTTTAACCATTGTAAGTACTTAAATTATTTTACATTCTCTTGCTGAGCATAGACTACATAGACCTGTGCAAAGACCATGGTATCGTTCTGCAGGAGAAGCTGGATTGCAGCAGTGGGTGAGGGAGGATAAGGAAATTGTTTGGCTTGGGAGAGTGAAATGTGAGTTAAGCATCCTGCTTTGCCAAGGCTCAGCAGCTCGGCTGAAAGGGGCGTGGTTGTGAGGAGCAGGTAAAGCTTAAGTGATAGGAAAAAAGGTTGATTTAATGAGATGAGGTTAACATCCTCATTTGCATTGAACATGGTAAAGACTGTAACAAGGTCCCATGAGCTGTGAAGTTCTGACATACAAGCACTTGTGATAAAATCTTGTCACTTTGCCCAAAGAGCTCACCTTTCTGAGGGCTAATGGCCAGTATCATGTTTAGATGGGAGCTGGGGCTGAATGGATGATCCTGTTTACCAAGAAGAGGTGAGACTGAGAGGAGTTTGGAGCATGTTAAACAGCGCAATGCAGATCAGAGAATGGAGATGTTGGGAAGCTGAACCTTGTACCTGCTTGTGGCAGTATCTATGATATCTGGGGAAGAGAGCAGTTTTTTTCCTTTTGAAGTTATAAAGACTTAAATCCTGATAAATAAAAACACATGGAGTTTAAGAGTACATTCTTCTCCAGTATAGCAGGACCTTGCCTTCCAAGCATGGAGGACTGCACATTTTTCTTAGCTTTCTTAAGAAAATTGGCATAAAGCTAGTGCCTGGCTTCCACGTAGCCCTGCTCTGCAAAAAGGAAATTGTATTTCACTTCAGACCAGCTTTTAACTTCTCCAATGATATACAGCTATCAGCTTGAATAAACAGCTAGCTATATCCTACTGCAAGTGCATTTGGCACAGTTTTTAGAAATTTGAGGGTTTGAAAGGAACAGTGTGGGCACAGTGTTCTGTTTACCAGGAGAAGAAAGATCAGCTTTCCAACCTAAGACGTTTGCAGCATTTTCTGTCTGCTTTGAACAATTAGGAGGCAAAAGATATGACCCTGCTGAAATTCACCATTGGTAGGGTATAGTCTAGAAGTTCATCTTTCATTTGAAATACCATTTAGTTTGTTTATTTATCTCTACACCTACCCAAGGATTTCAGAATATCTCTAGCTTGTGTTGTGACATATTGCAGCCAGGAGCACATATTGCACAGCTCTCCAAATACGGCTTAAGGAAAATACTGAAGTGTTTGTGTCTGGATATCTGTATATTCTAAAGAACATAGTTCCCACTTGCTCAGTTTATTTTCCCCTTTATCTATGTCTATAAGTATTGTATATACTGTGCATGGTAATAGAAATTCACAGAACGTGTTAAATTGACTTTTTATGTACTACGTTTTGCATTATTGCATAATTTTAGCAGTGGGAAATTATAATGTTTTTTCCTTGCATGAATCCAAGAATTGAATGTGGTAGTTATTGGAAGATAAACTTCTTTATGAAAGGGAGGAAAGGCTATTTTAATTCAGTATTGCAGCAGAAGTATATGAATAAGAAGGTTAAGTATGGCTCACACTGCTAAATAACTTGAATATACTGGAAATATTTCTTTCAGTCTTCTGGTCTTTTTGGTATATTGTAAATACAAGTTGGAATGGACAAATTGAAAGGTTTTTAAAAAATGGTGTATGGACAAGTCTCAAGTTTTGAACTGAAGGTCATTAGGAGATAGCTGAAGTTAGTACTGGAGTTCTTAATTAAAACAAGTTTCTTTGTGGACAAAGGCCACAGGCCTGCTTCTTCTAAGACAGAGGTGAAAATAAGAATGAGAGAAACTAGAGAATGTAGAAGAGCAAATATTGCATCCGTAGATTGATGTTTGTGCTGCAAAACTGGTGTGCTTACCTACAGCCTGAGCTGGTGGTTTCTGCAAAAAGCTGCTGTGCGAGGAAGAGAGGTGCAGACTGACACCTGCTGCTGTGGCAGACTGAGATACAGAGCTCTCCTCGAGCCAGCAGAATGCTTGAACAGAGGTGTTGCAAGCCAGAGGTTCTGTGTGTTCATCAGGCCTGCTACACCAAAGTAGGATTTGATCTGTACAGTAATTAGTTAGGAAAAGCTAATCAAGAACCTTTGGTAAAGAGCTTGGTATCCCAAGTGAATGTTGGCATTGTGAGTGCCGGACAGTGGGAATTAGAAATGAATGCCATCTTTCAGGGCAGGACCAATGAATGTGGAAATACAGCAGTTACTTGTGCAGGGGAAATTGTTCTTTGATGTTCCTGCTGTGTATATAAAAGGTCAGCTAGACAGTTGAATTAATAAAGTCGTTTGTGTGGTGGGTTTTTTTTTTTGTTGTTGTTGTTTGTGTTTGTTCTAGCCTTTTTTTTTTGGCTGGTTGTCATGCCTACCTGTATTTTAGTGGTTGTATTTAGTGGTGGGAGAAAAATGCATTTTCTCTTCATGAACTTGGTATGTTTCTAAATTGGAGTTGATAATCTGAGTCCATGGAGAGCATTTGAGTATAACCTTGTATTGACCTGTCGGGTTCATTATGCTCCAATAAAGTAATTAATGGATGAATGCAAATATGAAATTAAATTATATGAGAGAGTAATGTTGTAGAAAAGATGTAAACAATCTGTGTGTTTGTATAACTCGATATTATCAGTTGCTTCTCAGGTGACTTGGCTACTCATTAATGTCTACAGCAGATTTCGCTGAGGTATAAAACTTGAATTTTTCCTCTCTTTCATGATTTTGAAAATACAATGGGTTTTGTATTTCATTTGGTTTGGTGCTTTTTTATTTTGTTTTGGTTGGTTGTGGTTTTATTTACTTTTAACCTTAACTTTTTTGTTTTCACTGTTTTACCACTGCATATAGAATATGTGTTCTGGTTTCTATATAAAAGATTTTACTACATCAGGAAGGTGTTTGGGGTACGTGTCATGCTTGGCTGAATGGGTAGTGGCAGTTTCATTGCAATTATGCTTTTAAATCCCATTTGGAAAAGGCTGGAGAGGGTAACTTCAGGAGCATTCAAAGCTCCAGACATCAGGGAGGTATTTAGCATCCTTCTGGAAAAACCTGGCATGGCTGGACACATGACAGCTGTTCAATGAGCTTCTAATGGTGTCAGATGAGCCACCAAGAACCAAAGAATGCCAGGCTTCTCTCTTTCTGTGATGATTTAGTGTTCAACAGCAGTAAAATAATCCAGGCAATGCACCAGGGAGAATTGCTGCTTTTCTCAAGTGGTTCTTTAACTTTTAAGATAAGCTTCATGGTGTTTCCAGTGATAATAATGATTAATGCTTCCTTTGCTGTTGACTGCTCTAGGGTTTGTTTCTTGGTAGTTTGTGTACTTTATGAGAAGTTTAGCACTGTCTCTCCCAGCAGGTCACTTCCAGCCATGCTTAACTGCTTAATTAATTGAGTCATTACGATAATGGATTCGTAGTTGGTTTTACAAATCTGTCTGAGTGCCTTCTTCCCTGAGGATACCTCTGTACTTTGTTCTGAGAGGTGTGAAAAGTAAGAAGGAAAGTTTACCTACCAAATAACTGCACATAGGAACGTTGAGAGACTTGGAAGAGAGCAGCTCAGGAAATAATTCCATGCTCCTGCTCACTTTAAAGTATGTTCTGTGTTGTGAAATGGTTGCTTTTAGGGGAAGGACTGTTTGGCCAAAGGAGAAAGCAGAGCTTGCAGAATGTTAGTGGCAGGACTTTTCTCATGTTATCTTATATAAATAATCTGCTGGAGAAATTACTGTATGCATAGAGCCGAAACACAGGGATATTCAGGATGGTATTGGAGTATCTTTTACTGGCAAAATACAGGGTCATATAGGATAGTATAGAAGTAAGTATTCATACAGACAACAAGTCTGTGATGGATCTACAAAATCCTTCCCTTGGACTGGGGCGTGTAAGGGGAGAAAATGTCTCATGAATCCAGTTAAAAATTTTTCATAACATTTCTTGTGTAATTTTCTTTTCAGTAAGGAAGAATAGTTTGTGTGAAAGCTTCATCCTGGCTAACTGTACTTGGTCGATTCTTTGAAGGCAGTGCCTGGTGTTGAAAGTCAGGAACACAGGAACCCTGCCTGTCTGGCAGCTTGGGGGAATAGGCTGGATGTGTAGAGCAGGGCAGCAGTGCAGAATGCCTGCAGTGAGACCTAATGTGGCCTTGGCTTAAGTATTTCTTTCCTTTGCCAGAGACTGCTAGTCATTTTTAAATAGCTTCTTTACCTTGTTTTATGGCCAAATACCTTTGCTCTTTCCTGTTTGTTTTTTCCAATCTTATCTTGCCACTTAAAAATAGAACATTTTATTTTACTCCAAAGCAAATGGTCATCAGTTAATAGTAAAGATCATTAATTACATTGTTAAATTAAAAACTGTACATCTGCAATATTTTTTCCACATAATCATGATATTTGCCTTGTATGATGGATTTAAATATATTCTGCTTTGAAACTATTTGCAATGTGATCACTGTTTTCCCAATGTCTGAAAAAGCCACAGCAGTAGTGTTCAACTTCTGGATATTTGTTCAGATTTTTATTTGTGCCCCCACTCACTCTCCATCATAACCATGTTACTGTTAACTCAAAGTCTGCTCCTTCATCTTGGTCTGTGGCCTTGCCTATACTGGGAAACGGAATACAATTTGACTAAAGATGTACAAACTACACATACAAGTCTAGATTATCAGAAAAAAGGTGATTTAGTCCACTATGACTGTGATTCCCTGTTAAGTGTGGATTCAACTGAGACATGTGTTGACTTGATGCATTTGTCTAGTCACTCTTGTCTCTGTGCTGTCCCTGAGCAGATCAAAGCTGAGTGTTGACCCAGTTCTCTCAGTGCGTTTGGGGTTCTGCCCAAGATCACCTTGCAGCACCTTTACAGCAGTAGGATTTGCCAAGACTTGTGGAAGTGTTGCACTCTGGTGCCAGTGCTGAACTACTGAGTGACAATATTATATTATCAGCAGTCTTCTTGGATCCCAGTAAGTTCTGGGGGATTTTTATCATGCTTTTAAAAGCTTTTGCTGTATTTAACAAAAGTGTGCTGCTGAGACTATTACTCTTTTTGTAGGAGACCCTTCCAGTGTCCCAAGACTTCAGAATATGAAAGAAGCTGGATAGCTTTTGCTTCAAATTAATTTTGGGTGGTGTAGGAGTTACTGTGTTTATTTCTTTTACCTTCATAGTAATGTTGAAAATTTTATTATTTTTGTTGCAATGAGAACATAGTGGTGAGTCTTTAGTTCATGTATATAAGCTATAGTTTCAGAGTTGAAAACCTTCTCCTTCATGTGTGTTTAAGATTGATGGTAAGAGAAAGAAAGGTAGACCCTCCCTAAAGACACTATACAGCACAATAAAAGGTTGGCTGTTTTTTAAAATAAGCTTCCTCCCCAAAAGCAGTATGTTTACAATGCTGATTAAAAAGAGTTTGCTGGAGAGACAAATGAGAAAGCACAGCCAAGAGATTCTTTTGAGTATGAGAGGAGTCTGTGATTGCTCTGTAGAATGATGAAACTTATAAACCTCTGTATGAGAACAGAAATTAATGTATTTTCTTCTTCACTGGGCTTTGAGGATGTCAGATAGCTCTTTTGTGTTTGCTGTCAGTGAGGTTAAAGAGGATGCAATGTCCCTCATGCTGGGCTGTTTGGCTGCAGCCCCAGCCTGCACAGCCGGTCTCCCTGCTGACCAAGCTGGACAGGTGGGAAATCTGTTCCCGCTGGAACAGCTTTTACTGAAGGGGACACCTTTGTCTCAAATGACAAATAATGCTTTGTGTGACAAGTTGTTGGGCACTCTTCCTGCAGCAGTTGGCTTTAAGTCTTTGTATATTTATGTCATGTTCTCTTTCTGTGAGTGATTCTTCCTTTTTGCATAGAAGGATGGAGGTTGTGTACATTACTCTCCCAAGCAATGTGAAAAGCTGGATGTTTTTGGAGGCTGGTCCTTGTTAGTATTCAGCATTCACCTTTTGTTGGAATGTGTCCTGAAGCTATTTAGGCTTCATATTTTTCAAGACTGATGGAGTCTCTTCAGCTCAAGAATTTTTCTTTTCAGTGCAGTAATGGTACTCTCTTGGCTTCACTGTTCTCTACCATTTTTCTGAATTTTTCAATGCTCAAGGCAATTTCACCTTGGTACTTGATTGCTCTCTTAGAGTCTGTGTATTCTCACCAGGTTGGATACTTTACTTTTGGACTTGCTTTCCCCTCCTGGAGCTGCTGTGGCAATGTGGTGGTGTGGTAATTCAGGCAGGTCATCAATAACTCTTGACAGAGGCCTTGCTTTAAATTTCTTGGCTGTTTGGGAATCCTTCAGTCAGAGAATCAATCCTTGATTGCCAGTTCCTGAAATCAAGAACTCCTGCTGCAGTGTAGGGAATCAGAACTGCCTGGTATTTAATTCTTTCCTGCCTTGCCTGTAGAGTTCTCTTAAAGACGAGTTCAGTTGTCTTCCTACATGGCCTTTGCATTTTGCCAGCACTGTTAAAACTTGATTATTTTGGAAAGAAGCCCCCAAATGTTGTTACATTCTATGGGTCCTATAAATTATAACCTTTTACTATGAAGAAAAATACTACCTTGAAAATATTTTCAGAATGAAATTATCCATACTTCAGTGGATGAAGAAAATAGCTGAAGGATGCAAACAGTATTATACTACTCAATTTCATAGGAAACAATGGCAAGAGCTGCAGCAATGGAACAGTGTAATGAGTTACTTTAATCATGTGTTTGAGAAGGGATAAAATAATCTCAACCTGGAGTTTTTAGGAGGGGAAATAACCTTTCCTAAAATGTTTATTTTGGATACAATCTGAGAGGGATTTCAGAATGATCGCTTCTGTAGCCAAGCAAAACTAGAGGCTACTGTTACCAGAAGTCAGCGGTTATTATTTTACTTAAAATCTGTTGTGCTGTTATATTTTTCAAATATATCTTACTTTATAAGGTTACAACCATGTAAATGGAAATCTGCTGTCTATGAAATATCTACTGCTGCTTTTGCAAAATACTTCGATATATGTGTTTCTATAGAAAAGGTGTATTGCCTTCTCAAAACTCTTTAGACTTGCAGGGTAGTGAAACCACCTTCCCCTACAAGAGAGACCACCAGGAGAAACATGCTTGGTGTTAGGCACCAAATAACTGTTATTCTGGATACTGCACATTAAGTATTGGACATAAATATATATATATATGCCAGAATATTTAGATTCTGAACTAGTAACCTGTTTATTCTTCAAAGATTCTTTTATCCATGGGAGGGTCTGCTCAACAGAAAAACCTTTACTTTAGTGGGTTGTCAAATCTAAATAAGATCTCATTGAAAAATCAGCTCATTAAAAGGTGTAATTGCAAGGTATATCAAACGTACTGGAAAGAATCTGCATTACTGTAGCCATGTCTAGAAGGTATAGTTTAGTGTGGATATTAGTGACAATTGAAAATTCTGCAATCGAGTCTGGTTTAATTTCTTCCTGATGCTTGTCCTTCTGAATGTTTTTACATATAAAAGCTCTATTTGTTTTTTCCAAAGATGGACAAATATCCGCTAAAACAACCCACTCCACAGAAAGACCCCTCCACATCTATTCTAGTAATGACATATAACTAGTAAAAGTACAAATAGTGTTCTGTTCTTTCTTCCTTAGAAGAAGCAAATGGTGGAGGTCTGAGCTTTAGAGCAGATAAAAAATGTTTTAAATGTTAACTTAGATTTGAGTGGCAGAGGTGTAACTACAGTACTTATGAAAATGTGTTATTCATAACTAACTTCCTATTACTAATTTTTACTACCAGAATGTTATTTCAGGCCATGAAATTCTCAGGTCCTACCTACAATTTCTGGTAACCAAGTGATTTTCTTTTTTAATTTCCATTAAAACTATTCAGGTAATCTATGGGAGGCATTTGCTGGAGGAGCTGTTTTCTTGTTTCTAATTACCATACTTGGTTTGTGTAAGGAAAAGCTCGGCAAGATGCATATTGCAAAATATTCTAAGCAGTATTTTCTTGCCAAGCTCCAATTGCTAATGCTGTTTGTGACCATCCTTTTGAACTTCCTGCCAGGGAGGTGGGTGCTGTGGAGTTTGTAACTTCTGGCAGGGTCCCTGCAGCTCCCTGTTTGGGTGGGGAGAGTGTCTAGGGAGCTCTGTTGGTGCCCTCCCTCCTGCAGTGGGATAGTCAGCCCTGCTCAGTCTGAGGGGATGTGGAGTATGGAGTATGTGAGGAGTTAGGAGTATGTGAGGAGCAGCCTCAGGCTCTCAAGGGTGGAGAGTTGCAGTTGTAAGCAAAGAGGGTTGCAGAGTCTGAGGGTGTTGCTGTGCAGCTGAAGGGATGTGGGACAAGGCATATAGAACATTATTCTGCCTCTAATTTTCAGAGGATGTTTGTTCAGAAGTGTCATTTCTTATCTTTCTCATGTTAATTTATTTTGCAGTGGCTTTTAATGACCATCCCAATTGCCTTGATTTTTCTCCTCACTGGAGTTGCTGTGTTTGGCCTTGCCACAGAGTTCATGTACTGAAGTGTCCTTTTGCTCAGTGTTCCTCCAGATGCTTTGTTTTATGATAGCTATTTTCTGATGAGCCAAGCCTTGTAATAGTTGAATGTGTAAATATTTTTATTTCATCTTTGTTGAGCAACATTACTGCAGAGCATGTTATGACAGTCTGTCAGTTCCAAATAAAGGAAGCTAACGTGCTTTTCTTTTTTTCCCTGGGAGCTACAAAATTTTGGATGCCGAATGTAGTTCCTACATTAAAGCAGCATCGTAAACCAATGCACTGATTAACGTGACCATTAAATGAACAGAATGTGATGGTTTAGATCAAACACCCTCCCTTGGGTTAGTTTACTTTTCGTCATATAGAAACTACTGGGTCAAAATAGGTCTAGATGCAATTAACGTAAATGTAATGTAGCTCTTACACAGTTATGATTTGGGCAAGATGCATTTTAACTTTATTATTTCATGTTAAGATATTTCAAAGATCCAATTAACTGAAAACATGAAGAAAATGTTTTATTTCTTGCTTTATCTTGTAATTATAAATGGAAACAAATTGTTTCTTTTTTTTTTAGTTCTGTTTTTAGAGAGGTTGACGAGGCCAGCTGTTCTTGTGCTGGGTGGGACCTTCCTCTAAATACTGTCTTGGTGGTTCTTCCAAGGCCTAGAAAGGTTTCAAAGCTGATGGATGAATTATTATTTCCTCGTCCTGTCTTCATTTGTTCAATTTTGTTGTGAAAGTAGGAAGTGGAGAACTGCAGGCTTGGTTATAAATGGATGTTTTTTTATGGATGTTTTTTCTAATAATATGTTCTTATTTAGCAAAACCTTGGGGTTTGGCTGTTAATCCAAGGAAGATCTTTAAATGATTAGTTAGGCTTTGTGAGAGTGTTTGTACAAAAAGTTTATGTATGTTGATGAAGATGAATTGGAGATTATGTTTAAAGGATGAGTTTTTCTGGCATCAGTGAGAGATAATTGCTGCTGTGCTGAAGCAACCTCAGGAAGCCTCGGTGCTTAAACTGCTGCATGTACTCATTGTTAAATGCTTCTGATTGACTTCTGGTCTCCTGAGCAGCCTCTTGATAATGATAAAGCTGACAGCTTTACAAATGTGTGAAACAAAATAGTCCAGGGTAGCAAAGTCCTCACTGCTCTGGTAGATGACTGTAGGACCTAATGAAGTAGCAGTGTCTACCCTTGGAAAGAAAACAAAGCTTGGGCTATTAAATTGTGTGGCTCTTACGGAAGTTTCTATAGAAGTAAGTTTAAAAGATAAACTTGGACTAGACAAATCTTTTTGAGGCGTGAACTATGTTAGAAAAAGGAGATGATACAGTTCTCCTAAATGATTCTGTTCTGCTGAAAAGTGTTGGTATTACATAAGTTCAGAATTTGTCACAGCTGTGCATCAGAGATAGGTGAAGAAAACATGGTCACTGAGACAGAGGTGTTAGTCTAAATACTAAAGTAACTCATAAGTATTTTTATTCCTACTCCAGCAATTCATGTAATGTTAGCAGAGGCTTAGTATGTTTTGCTGCAGAGTGATTCTGTGTGGCACTAGAGTACTTGGAGAAACGAGAGGCTTATCTCTTGGATTATTCATTTTAATCATGGCAATGGACTTGTAAAGCACCACTTATGTATGCCTGGCTCTGTTCTTTTTTGCCCTCTGCGTCAACCAGATGACCTCCCACTGAATTTGTGATGTAAATTACTATAAAAGTAGACTAAGCCACATACTGCCTTTTTTAATCCACTGCATACTTTTGGATGGGACTTCATAGATAATAATGGAGGCAGTTGTAAAATGAGACTGAGACAGGGCATTGAAACAATCTGCCCACATGCACACTAAATATCACCTTTAGGTTGCTTACATCTCGAGTGTCTTTGGGTGGTTTTACTGACAGTTCTAATATTGGATTAAAAACATGTGGTATGCTCGTGGCTCACCAATGATGGTTAATGTTAAAAGAGGAATCTTCTCGGTGTCCTGGTAAATGTCTGAAGTAGATACATCTTTGCAGTCTTCACACTCAACATTTGAATCAGATCTCATCCTTGACTGCTGCATCTTCTGTAATATGTGCAAAAATCCTGGTTTGGATATGTCATCGTTGTAAAATCTTGTGTCACTTATTTGTAGAAGCAAGTAAAATCAGCTCTGATGTTTGTCATGAGCAACAGAGAAATCTATGGATTCAGTAAAATCTCTCTTGCCGGTCCTTAGAGGTGTTCCCTGTGACCTAAAGCCTTTGTATATATAGGCAAGGAGTAAAAGAATACCCAACTTTGTGTCCAGTTCCTTTCAGAAGCAGGAGGAAAACAGAAATGGGGTAAGGTTTTCTGTTTGTCTACAGCAAGAATGATGAATTTATAAAACAAGCATAAACATTTATATTGTAATGCCAATGTGTTATTACAGTGTGACTTGATGGTCTTTTCCAACCTAAATGGCTCTGGTTCTGCTTAAACCTCTGTTTCTGACGTTCATTTTCTGAGCTGGCAATTTTCTTAATTGGTGAAAAAAGTCATTGTGTGTGGACAAATATATCCAGAGAATACCATGTAAAGTATAAAAATATACACACTTCCTTACTACTTTATAATCTTAATCTTGCATTTATTTGGCCTGTTTTTCTAGAGTTCAGAAGTGAATTACACACTCCAGTCTGAACTGATTTGAGTGAGTTAATACTGTCAGCATAAACCCCACAATACTATGTGAACTTAGCTATGTGTACCACATACTTGGCAGTAAAGCTGTTCTTATGGATGTGATGATATTTGAGATGTGCAATAAGTAAAGAAAGTATGCGAGACTGATCTGCCTGACATAGACATTTATTTAAAACTCACTGTATATAGATTTAAAAACAAACAGTTGCATTTGTTTATTCCTTTTCTGATACCTGCATGAACAAGGGATTTAGTAGGAACCAGAAATATGAAATGTTGTATAATCTAAAAGTGTCTTTGATGTGATGTGGGTCAGGATTTTGCTTGGAACCTGTCCATTGTGAGCCCACATATAGCAGATCATCTGTTTGATTCTTCACACATTTGAAGTCCAGTGGCTCAGTACGAGACCAAATGAGTGTGAGGAGTACCGACTTCATCAGCAAGGTCAATAAACAGTTTACTGGCACTCTGGATTCACAGACTGCACGAGTACCTTTTGCCCACCTCCAAGGTGTACTTTGGCTTCTCACTCTTCTGCTGAACAAAAAGATAAGCAAAACATGTTGAGTATCACTTGGGGTGGGACTTCTGTAGGGATGTGTGTCATCCTTAAACTTTTAAAGAGGTTTTTTAACAGATGGAAGTAATTTTTTCTTTACAAATAAAAATTGAATGATTGCTTTAGTCTTTGCTGGTTTCCAGTGTCATAAGTGGCCTTAAATGTCACAGTGGTCTTAAGTAGTTTGGTAAGGAAATTTAGGCTTATGCAAAGTTACTTTGGTCTTTTTAAAAAAATGTTTTAAATTTGTTTCACTGTGTATTCTGGAGCCTGGAGACAACTGTTGAGCTCACAGTTTAGTTTGCATTTGAAAAATTCAGGGTCAGTTATGGCAAAGGAGTGTAACTTTTGTGGCTCTGTGGGCAATAACTTGATTTTGTGAAGAAGTGGCATAGCTTTAAGGAACAAGCAGCAAGGTAGAATTTGAATTATAGAAAATCTATTTGGGGACTGAACTATTTGACTTCTCTCCATACCAAGTGCTGTTATATGTCTTTGTCCAATATTTATAGAAACAGGATAAAAAGGGTAAAGTACTCAAGTGGAGCAGTTTTGCAGCTCATAAGGAAATGGAGTGCTAGGCAGATAGCAATGTTTTCACATAGTAGAGTATTCTTCAGTCTCAAATCAGGGGGTTCATCACATACAGAAGTTGTACCTGGGTTCATGCTTCAGCTGACCCTTGACTTGCAGTTTTTGAGGTCACTGACAGGTATAGGTGTGGAAATTTCCTGAATGGGAAACCACCGTAACAGATGCACTGCTAATAAGGATGTTAGAAAACTTGGAAGAAATAATTTTAATCAACATAGATTATTAAAGTATAGTAGTGCGATAATTGTGAACTAGAGTTTAGCAGCAGCTGTCAGCAAACAGGATTTGGAGATCCCTCTCCATTTGTGAGCATAGTAGAAGTAAACTGATTCATATGTAAGACTCATGGTTAAGTGCTAGCTGGGAAGACCTCCAAAAAACTGTCAGAGTTCTTAGAAAACTCAAGGTTTCACGTATGTTGCACAGCTAGGGAGGAATGTCCATAAAACTCTTGATTATGGAGCACCTAGTTAATCCTAGTAGTTCTGGTCCTCAGGCTGTCCTCCAGCCTTACTAGCAGAGAAGTGAATCATCCTTGTCTCTTGATGGGCAGGGAGGAAAACATGCTGTCAGTGAAAAAAACTGTGGCTTTTCTTTCTGTTAGCCTCCAACTCAGTCTGTAGTGCTCTGAAAGAAAAGTCAGTGAAGCAGAAGAGGCCCCAAAGAGAGCCATATGTGAAGGTAAGGAAAGTCCTAGACTGCTCACGCAGTTTTTGTCACCCCCTGTTCCTTTTGCTGGACTTAGCAGTTCAGGAGGTGATCCTGCAGCTCTCCTAACGCAGTACTGCTTCTGCTGCAGTACACACTTGATCTAGAGCAAGACCAGCAGTACTGACCATAGTATTGATACTGGGTAACTTTGTCTGCTCTGTGTACATTTTCAAATACACCACTTCTGCAGCAGTATTTGGATAGGCACAAAGGGAGACTGTGTTTTTAAGAGTGCATATGCAAGTTAACAGTTTTTGCAATTATTGAAGCTTTAAGTCTGCAGTTAATTATTTAATATTTGCCATTTTTTATCACACTGCCAAAGCAAAGTGACAATTAGATTTAGAGCTTATAGAGTATATCCCTCTCGATGGCAAGCTTGGAGAATTCCACTTTCCCATTCAGCTAGAGTGAGTAATGGGTTTTGATTGTGTGCAATGTATCATTTGGGATTTTCTCCCCCTTTTCTAGCTTTGTAGGGATGTGTTCTGAGCTTGGATCAGTAAGTTTTCCTGCCTTTCATTAGATGTTGCTTTGCTGTTACAGCTCTAACTTAGGAGAACCTGCTTGTTATGCTCTCTCTCTGGTTCTGTCAGTACAGGTGGTGCACGGATGAGAACAATCTGCTTACTGCTTCATCCTGAAGTGTTAGGGAACTGTGTCCTTATCTATCTATGAGGTGAAAGGAGTTTATTGACTGCCATGCCAGCCTGAGCCTCCTGAGGTTTGGTGGAAGCAAATGCCTACCATGCTGGATTTTTGCAGGGATTCTGCTGCAGTAGGTGTGTTTCTGTTGCTGTAGGCAGATAGTTACAGTTTGCAGAGGTAGGACAAGACTGCAGCAGGCACCTTTAACTACAGTACTCTCTGAGCACTGAGTGGGAAACCTGCTGAGGTGGGCACCAGGCTGGCAGGGGCACAGTTTGGCAAAGTCCCTTGCTTTGGTAGTTTACTGGGGACCATAGCCATGTGCTGCCCTCCTTTTTGTTTCTCTCCTGCTCACTTGGGTATGGATATTTTCTCACATTTGACCCCTTTCTCTCTGATTAAATTACTTGATGCATATTACTGAAGTAGCCAGGAGTGAAGTGGGTGAGACTCTGCCATGGCAGGGGGCAGAGAGGGAGAGGGCTTTTACTGATCCTCTCATTCCTCCTGGGGCTATGGCAAGTGATTTTTCATCTGTCTGTTACAACAAGGAGCCCTTCTTTGGGTTCTGCATGGTACAGTGAAGCTATCTTTAGAATGGCATTTTCATTAATTCTGTTGCATTTACAGGACATCCCAAAGGTTAAATAACTGGAGTGATGGAATGTGGTTATTCCAACATAGGCTGCGCTTTAATGAGGCGTCAGAAGGATATTGTTGTAATAGAGGCTACTATTGTGATTAAGAGCCTACAGAAACCTCTTTAATTACACTGTCAGCAGTCTGCTGCTGTTGTTGGAATAATGCTTAGTGCAGACTGCATAGTGAAGGAAACACGGTAGGGGGTTGCTTCTCATTTATCTTTAGATCCAACCAGCCAAAAAACCTTTTACCATTTTCTTACGTCTGGAAGTAAATGTGGCTGCAACAGACATCATCCAAAGACCTTTTCTGTCATTATGGTTTTGTGCAATATTTCCTTTTACATGTGTATGTACAGACTGTTTCATTGAACAGCATGGTAAGAGTTTGGGAATCAAAATTTATAGTACAAATTAAATACATTTTGGGAAGCTGACACTTAAAATGGAAATAGTGGAGGAAAATGAACATATTGTACCACCCACTTGACTGCTTACTCATTCTGTTTCTTAACACACTCAGCTTCTGCTGGGTTTGCTACAGCGCAAAGATGACAAGAGATGATCCATCATTTCCTTGTCCTTTGCATTGCTGTTCATGCTTGATCTGAATATTGTTACATGATCTCGATGGTCTTGGAAGGCTGCAGGGAAGAGCAGACATGGGAGATGGACTCTGCTTTGTTTCGTGGTTGAGGGTAGGTATCAGCTGTGTAATGTAATTAAGGAGTTATTTAAGTCTGGCAGTATTGTTTTTTAGTAGAAACAGGTTCCAGAAAGAAAAGACAAATGTTCCAGGGCCTGATTCTTACAAGCTTTCTAAGAGTGGTTGCCCCATCTCTGCCAATTGAGAAAACACAACTTCGAACAACAGCATCATATGCTTTTCACTCATATGCTTTAAACTACAAGTTGAGGTGAGCTCAGCTGGTACGTGGCTCTCCATCTAATAGTACATGACACACAAAAAGCTCTTTCAAATATCTTAGAGTGAGGTCACAAAGTCAGGCGTTTGAAGTGTAGGTGCTTGTGCGCAGTTATGCCTTTGAAACTTTCTCCCAACCTTTCTCCAGACTTTGGCAAGGCAACTTATTTTTCCTAGCTTTCCTGCTGAATTATTTTGGTGGGGTTTTTTTTTTAAATTTTGGTTTTGTTTTGTTTTGTTCTTTAAAGGCAGGTACCTGATAGGGAAAATTTCAGCTCAGAGTTGAAAGCTGGCAAACGTAAAAGCAACTGGAAAAGGCAAACTTGTGCTAGTGAGCAAAATCATCAATATTTCAGTGGCTTGGCCTTCACTGTGAATGACTTCTGAACATACAGTTCAAAGACAGCTAAAAATATTTTCTCAACACTATTTAGTCAGAGTTTACCTAACAGCAGTCTAATCTGCTGAAAAAATCTTGAATGCAATCACAAGAAAGTCAGCATCAGTTTTGCTTTTCCAGTTTCCTCACAGCCTTTGTAGGTCACACTGATACCCTCCAGATTCTCACTTTCATGAGTAATGAGTTTGCATTAACATTATAAAGCTTTTATGGGATGCAGAGAAGGTAAAATAAAAAGCATCCACATTCAAATGCAAAAAGTCCCTCCCATCTTCTTGGCATTAGGAGAGTATCTGTGGCTCCATTTGATCCTATTATCTCTGAAAAATTCTGTTTTCTGCTGAAGTTTTTGGGTGAGCAGGACTGTAATTTTGCTTACATGCACACAAAGATTTGCTATTTGATTCCTATTCTTTAGGCAGAAAACTGCAGACAAGTCTTAACTGAGAAAAATTCAAAGAGAGCATTCTGCTGAGCTGGTGAAGTCATCGTGGTCTTCCAGCCCTTTTGTGGGAACCATGGCTCTATCACCAACGATCAAAGGAATGTAGTCCCTCAGAGGCAGCATTGCTAGGATAAGCTGGGCATCTCTGGTGGCAGGGAATTGGGAATCAGATGATGTGTAAGGCACAGCTCAGTTCTTTGTCCACAGCAGGGAATGTCATGTGCCTGTCTTCCCCTTAAGGGGAAACAACTGTAGAGCTGGTTATTTTTAATTGTTTGTGAGAAAAAAGAATGGCATGTACAATACCTTGTCATTACCTACTCAGCACACCCCAGGGGTAGTGTGTTTTCACTAGCGTGTATTGTTTAGGTGAAATAGAGGTGTTGTTCATTCTTACAGAATTTTTTATCGTTTGTAGCAAAGATAATTTACACAGAGATAATGTCTTCTTAGTGCTAATGACTTGTTACAAATATAAGCAGTTGGATTAAGAAGTGAGGGAGAACAAATTTACTTCTTCCCAAAGCCCTTATGGTTGGGTTAAACCCCCCTGACAACTGGTCAATATTTTTTCACTTAGACGTACTTAGTTTGTTGCACTTTGATGAAACAATTAACAGCCTCTTCTGGGTGTGTTTGTCTCAGCATTTCAGCGGAGAGCAAGAGAGAGTGCCCTTGAATCAAGCCACTGATTGTTCCCTGTTCCTGAGCCTTGGATCTCGCTGCAGAGGGATTTGGGGGAGAGCATGGCCGGGCTCTGTGGAGAAGAGAGACAAGAGGATGCTGTGCTTTCTATTGAGTGTCCAGCCTGGGGCCAGGGTAGAGCTAAGAGCCAATAAAGCCCTTGACGTGTGTATGTGAGGGGGAAATGGGAGTCAGGACAGTGCAAGGCTGCAATGCCAACTGGTTTGTACTCACAGTTGGGCCATGCTGCTTTGCTTATGGACAGACAGCTTGTGTTTGCATTGAAAGGGTTTTAAAGATGGGCAGAACCAAGACAGTAGTGTTGTGTAATACATATAGCAAAATCTTCAAATGGCATTTGTGGTAGTGTTTTGATCATGTGTGCATGACTATTCCCAAGAGGCTATTTATTTTTTTATAAGAGATACTCCATAACAATCACTGCTGTTAAAAAAAATTAAGTCTCACTTTTCTCTTGCCGTGAAAATCTGAGGCAATTCTTATGGAGTGCTGCTGGACAGCCCATTTTTCAAATGGAGTCGTTTGAGTGTAATTTCTTCAAGTTTTATGAATTAACGTAAGTTATACACAGTTTAAAATGGTGTTAGTTAATAGATTTGATTTCTCTCTTTGGCTTAATACAACTAATTAAACAGTTATTAAGCTGCTAAGAGAAAACAAAATTATCCTGGAGAAGCATTGTTTGAGCAGATCTTGGACAAGCCATAGATAAGAAGTTAAGGATGCCATGGGGACTCTAGTGCTTTATAGGATTGTGTGTTAGTGTCTTAAAAAAAAGAAACACAAGAAACAAAATACCAGTCAGTAGGGAAAGGACTATCAAATGCTCAATTTTCCTGATCTGGGTTTTGATCCCTGGGTCCTGGACAGTGACCAAGGTCTGAATTTGGGCAACTGGGTGAGCTGAGTTTGACAAGTGCTTACACATGAAAAGTGTGATCTTATTTACTGTTCTCACTGCTGCAGCTCTGGGGAAATAGGTGCCCCCTCTGCTGAGGTATAATAGGATTTAGCATGGTCAGTTGTGACAAACATTGGGCTGTCTGGCTGAAAGTCAGGCTGGGCAGCTGGGTACACCAAAACATGCTGAGTCAGCGCTTGAGCTGTTCATCCTGCTCCTGAGCTGTGCCCTGCCAGGCGGCTGGGAGCACCGAGAGCCTCCCTTTTGCAGCCTGCAGCTCTGCCTGCCCCAGCGAGTCCAGAAGCCCGAAGGAGGAATAGGGTATCAGAGTGTTGTCATGGCTGAGTGCCCCTTCTCTCCTTACTTTTTCTTTCCTTATAAAAAGGAAAAACCAATTCCACTCTTCTGCTGCTTTTTCTTTTGATGCCTTGTTCTTGTCCCATGTCTGCTACCCTGCTCTATGTCTTTGGACTATTTCTTGAGGAGTGTCTAGTTAACTTATGAGGAGATTCATCTAATGGCTACAATAATCTATTTTGTGAACTGTGAAGAAAATTTCAATGTCAGGAAGCTGTTGACTCCTGCAGGTACCTTAAGTCAATTTGCAAAAGAGAGTAAGGAGATGGATGGTGGAGTGAGCAAAACTACCCCAAAACTGTAATGAAGAGAACTTGCTTTTGTGTGTAAGGGGAGAAGATAGCTCACTGCTGTGATGCACATATCAGCTGGTTTATTACATACATGTATTTGCTCTGTGATGCTTCACAATCACAGTAGAATTGAAATAAAAATTTCTTATAATGTGTTAAACGGTAATGTGGCATAAAGGCCAACTCTTCTGTTGAGTTGTTTGTATTTTACAGATGGGCAAGTAAGCAATTCAGTCAAGTCCTTTCAGAGTATACTTGATGGAAAAAAACCTTTAAAAGACCTTTGAAATAATACTTTGATTGTTCTTGCAAATTTTATCCTTTAAAAGTACTGGGACAGAAGCAAATTAGTATATAGCAATGTATTTTCAGGGGTTTCTTTTCTGATACTAGGCAAAAAACAAAGAAGCAAGACTTAAGTCATTCTCTTTGATTTTCTTGCAATCAGTTTATCTCACTTGAAAATATTTTTTCTGTTTGCAAACTGTATGAAAAATACATATGCAGCAAAGGAAATTGATTAATGCTCCTCAGGGGAGTAGTTCTGGCTATGAATAAAGCATTGTCAACTGTAGAATGTAAACAAACTGAAAATTTAGTATTTCCATCTGCCTAATCATGTTTTGATGGTAATACTGGAAGAAAACCCATATAGTAGCAGGTGAGAGCTTTCCCCAAAGAGACAGGAATGTAAAGCCAATACAGCATTGTCTCCTATCACTGCTGAACTAGCATCCTGTCTCTTATTTTCTTACATTTCCAGTCCCCACCTTAAGGTTGGTGGGAGGCAGCATGATCTGGGAGAATTTACTCCGGAAGTGGGGCTGCTTTCCCCTCTGGACAGCAGAGTTCAACTCTTCCTGCCTGACACAACAATTTCTTCTGTATGACAGGAGTGTTCTCGTATCTCCATAAGGCTTTGGTTGTGGTTAGTAGGCTGGGCATAGACCATGGAATCCAGCATGTTGTTTAGGCAGACTGTAGAGATTTTTTTACCCTTTTTTCTTTTATTTTTTTTTTCCTCCTTTTGGTGGTTTCCTTCTTCAAAGTAGGAGGAGACAATTATGCTGAAGAGAGGCAGAGGTCTTTGCTCCTTACAGTCATGGGGAGTTGTGGCCACCACATGCCTGTGCAAATGTGTTCCTCTGCCCTCCATGCTGGCTCTGTCAGCTTTTGGGACCTGGTGAGACCTTCCTATCAGAGCAGCACACATGCTGTGTTATGGTTTTTGGACCCTTCTTGGCTGTGGAGACTGTAGTATTAGTATTTTGTTTATTTGTAGTCTGGCAGAGGGAATTTGTATATCAAAGTATAGTGGCTTAGGACTGCCTCCAAAACTGAGTGCAATAACTATGCAAAATATTTATTGTGGCTCTGTTCAGGATAATCTGAGATAAGACCATAGTTTAAACCCAGTTGAAGATCACAGAAAGCATTTCCAGCTTTGTTTGTTAAATCAGTTCTGTTACTTTACAATTTTAGTGGGTTTTTTCCCTTTCTTGAGGGCAGCAAATATGGCATAGTCGTTGACCAAATGACTGATATTTGTGGATGTACCTTGGAGCCACCAAGGCTTGGGAAGTTTAGGCAGCTGTGAGATTATGGCTTCTGCTGTACTGCTGCCTACCTGGCTGCACATTAGTGTCACCACAAAGATTCACCTTGGAGTGGATATTGTCTGTGTGGGCTGTTGGTGGAAGCACCGCAGCATTTGCAGGTGCCAGATGAAGACCCAGAACATACTTCTGGTGTGCCCACTGTGTGGACCTGTACAGTCATAGAAAACCTGTTTACTAAAATAGCTCTTAAAGTAACTCTTAAGATCAAGTCTCATCTAAAGAAGCATCATCTGTGGCTATTGCATACTGATACTCCTAAGGAAAAAAGCAGTCACTGGATTCCTTAGCAGCTGCTGTTTGTTTCTCCAATTTAACTTCAATCATGATGGACAGAAAAAGCCTTTTGGGTTTTGTTTTGTACTTTTTATTTCTTTTCGTCTTGTGTAAAGAAAACAGCATTTGTAAACACATTTTCTTTCTTAACTGTGGCTTTTAATGAAACAAATCACATTTGTTTCATTAATCACAAAGGTACTGTCACCTCTGCAGTCCCTGCAGTCCTTCCTCCTGTGCATACAAAGGACAATACTCAAACCTGTACTGTGCTGTAAATTGCTGCGGAGGCAGTCAGCAGGCACTGACCCAGACCCTTCCTGGTGGTGAGGGAGATGAATGGAAAACTGAGAATCCTTTTGTGGTTGTTTGCTTCTTGAAATTGGAGGGACTGTTTGAATACTGCATGCTTCCTGATTTCTACTCTCCCTCCCTTTCCCTCGGGATTTAAAATATTTAACTTGCTAAAAGACTTTGGTTTGAAATCCCCTAAGTGGGAAAGTGCTGATTGTTGGCAAGTTCAAGTGTAAAATTGGTTGTAAGTACTTATGGGGGAACAGTGCAATGGAGCTGAACGGTACACTGAAAATGAGAGTACTCTAAATCAAAACACGTTTGTTAATTAATGTTCATTGCTGGTTTCTGAGAGCACAGCTAGTAAACACGCAATCCAAAGTCCATTAAAATCAATCAGCAAAATCTTACTGGAATTAATTTGGGCTGGATTTTAATTAATTTCTTCATCCAAGATACTTTACCTTAAAATTCTTTTATAAGGTGTAGATGTCTTTTCCTTGGATGTTTCATGAACGTGATTATATAGTGATTTTGTATGACTTGGGCAAACCAGATAAGTATCTTAGCCATGAATTAATATGGAAATCTATAATTAAGCAATTTTGATTCTCAGGGAGGAGCAGATAAATGTGGATTCCTTTCTTTGCATTTATATGTATTTAAAATAACAGAAGCATTTAAAAAGAGGAATTAAAAGCAATATTTAGGGAAAGCCTAAAGTAAGTTAATATTGCTGCTAGAGGATTGCTTTTGCCTTGTCAGAATTGCTAGATGCTCAGATTAATTTAATTTATTTTCTAAGCTTTGTCTGACCCCTCTGCAGAGATGAGGGTTAATCCACTGAGAAATTGCTCTGTCCTGCACTGTGTGCTGTTCAATCTCGCAGAACGGGTTTGGCTGTTGATTACAGTCCATCATTCTTGTAGTGGTCTGTAGGTCTGGTGCCCTGACATCAGACCATACAGTACTGAGGATTTTTCTATTTACCCAGAGCTGTGCTGGTACTGCTGTCTTGCAGTACTGGAAGCTTGTGCTGGAGCTCTTGGCATTTTTCTTTCCAGCTCTCCACACAGTGCACTCTCTCTGGCTCTTCTTCCACTTGTTTTGGAAGAACATGCTGGCTCTTTCTCCCCTCACTATTTCCACATAATCTCCATTTGCTTTGTAAGGGCCAGGAAAGAAGTGTTGCTCTTTCAGCCAGCCTGTGAGCAGGCCCACTCCTTGGCCCCTGGGGTCCTCCAGGGCTGCTCTGTGTGTGGAGCCAGCTGGCTTGCAGCTCCTGTTTGCTGGCACAGGCAATGCTCAGCCTTGTGAGGGCTTGGACATGGGGCATTTTACTGTGTGTGGTGTTTGTCTTTAAAACTCACCTAAATAATTAAGCAGGGTTGTGTTTTCCTTGATCTCCCATAAACAAACAGCTTTTCCTACGTGAAAAGATCATCAGTGTGGTGTGGAGTCAGGTCTTGGAAGGGAGAATATGGCAGATTATTGCCTGGGTGGTCATGCCATGGTTTATCACATGTATATGTTTTCAATGCTCTCCTTCATGGTTACATTGCCCACACAGAATATTTTCTCTCAGACTCCTGTTTAACCAGCACACAGAAGTGGCTCTTTACCTAATGATCATCTCTTATTTGTTTTTGTCATTGTTGTGTGTCTTCCCCAGGCTGTATTTCCTGTGCTGTTGAAGTGATGCTTTCAGGGTAGGATTATTAACTAACTCATGAGCTTTCCCTTGGTTCTCATTAGTGTAATAGCTTAGTGTTGCTCAGGCAATAATTACTTGTGCCTACAAACTGAGGACATATCTTTAATTTTATAAGCATAGTAACCGAGACATGGAGAAAGGAGCGTTACTTAGAACCTGATTTAAAAGGCTTTTGTTTTGAAGAGTCCTTAGCATTATGTATGTGCAAGAATAGATCAAAGAGGGGGGTCATCATGTTTTTCTGACACATGAAGACAAGGAAGAAGAGCTGGGCTTTTTCCCCCTCTAATGTCCTTCTTGTAAATTGCAGATCCTATTTGATTTGAAATTCAGCTGTTGAAAGATAACACTTAATTTGCACAAGGTGGAGAGTGCTAAGTAACCTTAGGAGTAATCAGGCCCATCAACAATTAAGTCTGTTTTATCAGGAAGATGCCTGCTCTTTCCCTGTCGTTTGTCTGCTCTGAGCTGGTGATGTTCTCCACGCTCACTTGCGGCAGTGGCAGATGGCTGCTACCTCCTCCATACCAGCTACAGTCCTTGCAGCACTGGAGTCTAACAGGTGGCATCAGGATGCTGCCCCCTTCTCCTCCTCTGAATGTTGTTTGCTGGAGCTTCCAGGGCTTTTTGGATGCATTGCACCAAGCAAGGCTGACTAACCCATACTGTGGGAGTGGATGCCAGGGCAGCTCTTGGGCAGCCTTGGGAGCCCCTGCACGTGATGCAGGATGGCACCGTGGCTTGGTGTTCCTGTGAAATCCACTTACCATCTTATTCCATGGGATCTGGGACTAACTTCTCTGTTCAGTCAACCAATCAACATTTTTGCATTGTTTCCCTGGGACCCAAAGTAAAATAGTAATCATTACATTTAGCTGTGGGCTTTTTCCTTATGAAGTTATTTTTTTGCTTTTTCTTGTAAGAGAGCCTAGGGAGTCAGTGAAGAGTTGTCTCAGTCCAGCTTTGTGTATGTATGAAAACAGACTTTTGCATATTAATATAAAGCAGTTAAATGGGGGCCAGTTTAGATTTATAGTTGTGTAATTTTTTTTCTTTTTTGATGCCAGAAGAATGTAAGGGGCTTTAGTGTAAGGAGAGTGATGGTCAGAATGATCTAGCTCATCTGGTTGTGAATGCCTTCTGACTGCAATATAATATGCATCCAGTGCAGGAACATAAATCATAGTTCACAGTGAATTATGTTGTGAAGGCCAGTGGAAATGGTGTGGCTGTATTAGTATGTGTTCTTGGGAGTAAATTGAGATATGTATAGTATATGTGAGATGCAGTAATACAAAGAATGTGGGGTTTTGGGGGGGATTTTGTATGTATGTGTTTATTTTTCATGTAAACTGGGCAGGTAGGGAAGGCTGTTTACAGAGCAAAAGAAACGAGGTGTATGTGTTTTGTTTCATCAGTTTCCTTGCCTTACGTGCTTGAGTGTCAAACTTTCACAGCACCCGGGTCTGTGTAACAATATTGGATGTGTACTTAGCATGTATTTATTCAGCACCAATTTTTGTAACTCATTGACATTTATTCTTTCAGTTCCTTTGTAAGCTCTCTGTTGGTTGCAGCATGGTGTAACCTCTCTTAGCAGGCAGGATTGAAACCCTTCTGAGTCAAACCACTCATTTGCATGTACACATTTCCTCTTGCTGATCGCAAGACACATAAATATGGAACAAAATGAACCAAAACACATAAATAGACTCCTGCAGATACTGATGTTAATAGTAATTTACAATTTTTTTTTTATTCTAACTCCCCTTTCCACCTGCCCAATAATCAGGGTTACAGTTCCCTCATGGCCCCAGTTCAAGAAAACACTTTAATATTAGTCTTAAGGATATTGTTATTCAAGACAAGCCTTTTAATATTTTCCTGGTGTTAAACCCTGTAAGAGCTGGATTTAATCCCTTGTTTGAATTTCAGCATGGCCTTTTCTATTCTGAATATGGATGCTTTTTAAATGCCTGATGTGTAACTGTGTAGGGAAAGAATATTTCTTTAGAGTAATTTGATATTTTGTTACATAAAGAGGGGAAAAAAATAACCCTTACTGAGGAGGATGTTTTTCCATTTCCCAGTTTGACTTTTTATTACTCACTGTGTTGTTGATAAGGATACCCAGCGATCTCTGCCATATAGGTGGTGGTTGCAGTGTTAAAACAAAGCACACGCAGATGAGTGCTTTGTCCTTCACCCAGGTAATCCTTTCTGAAATTCCCTTTCAGAAAGGGCAGGGAGGCAGCAGGGCTGGCTGGGTGGGCACAGCAGGAGCCAGGCACCAGGAGCTGCTGCCCTGCCTCTGCCGTGCACCCAGCCAGTCCTTCCTTCTGCCAAGCTCCTCAGGGCTGCTGTAGGCCAAAATGACCTTGTTTCCCACTGCCCTTACATCCACTCTGCCCTGCTGGTCTTCAAGTCTCTAAATGTTCTGATTGTTTTTCTGATTTAGAACAAAACCCTCCGTGAATTAAGTGGAGAACCTTGGTTTCCAGTGTGGCTTGAGCTGGGCTTGTTTTTAAAATGTCCTGTACTGGTATATGGGAAGGATGTTCAATTGTACCAGCTGGTTCTTAAATAACTTTGTGTTAATGAAGTGGGTCAACAGTTTGTCCTGTTGCTGGCTGTTCTGGTGTTGTTTTTGAAATAAAGATAGATGTATTTGCAGTAATTTTTCTCTTCTGAAGTTACTTTTTATGCAGTACAGATGCAGACTGTTCTGGTTTTATTTTTTAATAAGAAATAATACACCTCAAGTTTTTAGTGTGCTATGCACCCAATTAAGTGATCCAAAAGGCATGTAGCTGTGCCATTTATTACCCTCATTCATTGCTCTGTTACCCTTGCTCATTGCTGTTAGGGTTTGTAGATGTTGCATGCAGGTAAAAAATTGCTGTGCAGTTACATTTTGATTAATGCGCTTATCTGGCTGGAGTGATTTTGCACTGCTTCTCTTTTATTTTAGACTCAAATACCCAAATCACAGAAGATACATGGTGTGGTGCAAAAGCCTGAACTTCCTGAGACTACTGTGCCATGTGTCATGTTTTCAGTGTGGGAAAGCAGTGAGGATGGGCAGTGTGTTTTCCCCTACTGCTGTCATCCACCCAGGCATGCTGTGTGGGCACACAAAAACTGTCTTTGCAAATTTTAGAGCACCCTTAGGTTTAATTTTGATTTGTCTGGAGTTTTATTTTGGTTTTTGTTTTTTGGGGTTTTTTTCTTAGAAGAAAGGGCAACAGAGGAAAGAAAAGGAAGGGGTGGGAGAGGCAGGGGAATGGAGGCAAACTCCATTTGTCTCATTAACGTACTGAGAAGCTTGACTAGAGTGGTACATAGGACTTTTGGAGAACTTGGTCTCCCACTGTAAACACTTGTCTTCAGAAATATTCTGAGATATTGCTCAGCTGGAAGGGAAAAACTACTTGCAATGTGGAATTGGTGTGACAGAGGAGATTTGGAGATCTGAGTACTAGGGTAAAAAGTCAAAATCCTGGAAAATAGATGGTGCTGTCCAAAAAACAAGAGACTCTACCTAGAAAGAGGGGGTATGCAGGAAGATAGATACCAGGACAGACAGTCTGCAGACATAAAGAAAACTACAGGAGTGAGGGCTCTTGGTGGTTTGGAATACAGGAAAAGAAAAGCACTACAAAATTAATAAGTTTGAATCACAAATTTTTGTCTCATGTCCCTTTAAGTTATACAAGTCTTGCAAAATGGAAATCCAGAGGCAAACTGACTCATAAGGAAGAGCATAAGTGAATGCATGTGACATTCTCTAAACAATTTTCTCTTCAGAGGGACAAATGCAAGATGCGTTTGGTTTATAATCTTCAGAGAAGACAGTTGTCAGTGAAAACCTTAATAATGCCTCACTAGTGTAATAGGAAAGATATGTATTCATCATCTAGGGAATCAGTGCCTAATGATTAATAGCAACATCAGTGTGTGTATGTATAAAATAAGTGCATTGCTGTATTAGAATTTACTGGCTGAGGAGAAAATTGGTTGTTTCCTGTTAAATATTAAATTATTGCTACTTTAGTCAGAGTTGTATTTGTAATTCGGCAGCACTGTTGACTTGTAAAGTCAACATGACTCTAATTTTGTGAAATGCATTTATAGTAGTTTCTCAAAGCTGGATAAACAGAGCTGAAAGAGAACCTGGAATTTTTGTGTTGTCTCCTTCAGTTATGTGTAAGTGATTTCAGTTTGTACTAATGCTTTTCTCAGCCTTATCATGGCTTGATGAAAATGAACATGCAGAAAGTTCAGGAAGAGGAAAACTGCTTTTAAGGCACTTTTCCCAAGTGTTTTGCTGATCTGTGGTGGAGAAAGACAAACTCTCTGATCTGTGTTTTGTTGGCCCCTGCAATAGCACCTTAATTTCTTTCATGTAACTTAAACTGAGGGTTTGCTACTTCTTTATTTTATTTGAATGTGCAACACAAAATGAATGAAATTGTACATGTTTTGAGCTGATACTCTAAAAGTTGTCATTTTAATAATCAAAATTAGGTTGCTTTCCAAGGAACTTGCAGTTTTTATTTAAATGAAATTACCTAAGGAGCCCTTTGGAAGAGAAGGAAGTGCCTTGATGAATACAATGTGATGTTTGGATATTTGTTAAACTCTTAAAACACACTCTGATGGCCAAAGAATTGTCTCCAGGCATGTCTACCTGGTTTAGTTTGGAAGGGCAGGATTTATATTACAAGCACTCTGAAAACTAGACAGACAAATCACCTGTTTGTTGTTTAGGTTTAAGAGTTTGGGTGAGATTTAATCATCTCGGACTTGAGTGTTACCACGCGTTTGAGACTGCAGAGGAAGCTTCTGTAGGTACAGAGACCATTCTCGGTTGTAGTTTCTTTTCTGAGCTGTGTGAGGTATCCTGGCACTTCCTGGAATTGCTCCCCCTTGCTGGAAGCTGGAAGACCTGTGGTAGCCGTGCTGGTGCAGGGGGACTGTTGACTTATTTTTCTCTAAATTGCTTGTATGTAGTCTTTGTATCTGATGTGTTTCTTCTGGAACAGCTTTCCAGAGAAGGTTTTTAGGCTCAGTATGAGCTGGTGCATGGGAAGCACAACACACAGGCTTTATCATGGGCACTTCTCTTCCAGTAAGTTAGGTGACCTTGAGTGCGTTTAATACCTTCATGCTTTTGTTTCCTCTCCTACTCTTTGCCCTTGTATTTTGTTAGTTGGGACCGTATCTTTAACTGAGCACAATGGAAAGCTTGTGTTAGATGGGTCATACAAGTATTATTGTAATCCAAATGAAAAAGAGGGATTTTTTTCCTCTCTAGTTGAAGAATTTTGACCATGAGAAGCACTAACATTGTGTTTCTGCTGTTACTATACTACTGATATTTTTCTTGTTCAGCTTTTCTCTTTATTTTGGATCAGAAACACTCTATGCAAATACCTGATGCTAACAGTTGATCAAAATGGGAGGATGGAGGAAAAAAGTAATTCAAAGGTTATTTTTACTGCAGTAAAGAAAAACTGAATTTTTAATTTTGGGTCAAAGGCAGTGTTTTTGATGAGTCAAAATAATTGATTCTGGTGTATGTGAGGCTGATCGTGTTGACATTTTCAAAATGTTGGTTTCCCCTTGCAAGGGAAAGTGAAGTTCTCAAATCAGGACCAGGAGTTATGCTCCCCCTTTGTGCAAGCTTGAACTAAGGGCAGCGTACAGGGGTTTTATTCCTGTTGGAGGGGCTGTGGAGCCCATTCCCAGCACTCCAATGGCAGGCCATGAACAGCCACCATCCTTTAGCAGGTTCAGAGTGGACACAGAAACTGGGATTTCTACGATTTCTCATGCAGGACAAGAGTAGTGCAAACAGCATCACGTAGATCCTCCACAGCTGGGGAGGGTCTGGGGTTGAAGGGTAAAAGGGAACAGTGATTCACAAATCTAACATTCATTTCTTAGTGGGCAGGTGTTTATTACAAGAGCTTGAAAATTTATTGTTGTGGAAGTATTTACAGTTTATTCTGGAACTGTTGGAATAAACTGTAAAGAGGTTTCTTGTGTTTTTTTTCTTTTCATGTACTGTTTTGTTGAGTCTGAACCAAGAAAGCCTAACATTTTCAAAATATTTTTTCTTCTGTTGTGGCCAAAGTGTTTGGGAAAAGTCACCCTGTTATGTCAGTTACTTAGATGTACAGATTTTGACGAAGTGAACTGTCTAAAACAAAAGCTGAAAAATATGAAGTCTGGTTCTCATTTTATAGAGAAATGCCAACTGTCTTTTCTACTGGCTATGCAATTTATAAATAATTTAGTAGTTACATGAATTAAAAGTAAGACTGTCTGTTAGCATAAAACTTTGTGATAATATTAAAAAACCTTTTCATTTTCATTGCATTTCCTTATTTTTGGTAAATGTAGCAGAATAATCATAGAACAGTAACAGTAGTGAAGTGATAATCATTCACAAAGTAGCTGAGACTGAGGAATTAGAAATATGGACTGGGAATGACATTTATAGTCTTGGCTGTGAAATACTCATTGAAATCTACTTCTTCCATAAATATTAATTTGACATTGGTTTAGGATTTAATAAGTGGAGTGACTCAAGATGATGATAAAGATGCTTTATTACATCTGGATAGCCTTAGGAAATATATCTGTCTGCCATTTAAAAAAAGGTATGAAACGGATAAGAAAATATTTTAAGTTATGAAAAGTAAAAGAGGGTTGAACATAAGGGTGATTGGTATTTAGAGCATAAAAAGTAGGGTCACATTTTTCTTTTTAATTTATGTAAATGGAGTCAAAGCCTATTATGAATAACAGGGAAATAAGTCTTGATTTCTTTCTGTATTTGTCACAGGTTTTCGAGGCATCTGTGCCGAGTTTAAAAATGCCCATGTGCAAAGTACAGGCTTTGTTCCACTGTAGCACACATGAAAATGCTTTAACTGAGGAACCAAAATAACTCGGAGGTGACCTTTTGCTTCAAGACCTGACTGCTTTAAGGCAATTTATAGAATCATAGGATCCTTTAGTTTGGGAAAGACCTTTAAGATCATTGAGTCCAACCATTAACTCAACGCTGCTAAGCCCACCATTAAACCATGTTCCTAATTGCCACATCTATGCATTTTAACTACCTCCAGGAATGGCAACTCCACCCCATCCTTGGGTAGCCTGTTCCAGTACTTGACAACCCTTTTGGTGAAGATAATGCTTCCTAATATCCAATGTAAAACTCCTCTGACATAACTTGGCCTATTGCTTCTTACCTGGGAGAGCACTCCTTGTTGAGTGGACCTGCAGATTTCCTGAACTGAGTTTGTTGCAAAAGGAACATTCCCCGAGAGAGAAATGCTTCCAAACCTGTTCTTCATTCCTTGTTTCCTTTTGTTTATTTTTCTTGCCACATCATTTCATGGCATCCTACAGGTCATAGGTTTATTGTCATAGTGATGATACACATCTTTGTAAAATAATAAAATTTAATTTTTTGACAGCAGGAAGAGAAAGTAGATCAAGTGGTTGATAGGCAGAATCATAATCATTCTTCTTGGCAGGAAACTTGTACACATGATAAGTCTTTAAACAAAAATGAGACTTTTATCTTAGGGAGATTTTAATTGAGTTTCTGATAAAAAAGGTTAAGACTGTTTCAAGCTGTTGTTTACTTTTCTATTCTACAGCCATGAGTACTTTTTTTAAGGCACATGGTACTACATGTCTTTTAAGAGGAAAAGAAGCAAAAAAACCCCCAAAAAACTGAAAACCCCAGCCAACCGAAACCCTTAAAATAAGAAGTTAAAATGTTCCTGCAGTGTTCCTTGGTAGCTATTTTGGTTTGACATTCTAATTATAGTCCAAAGGCCTCAGCATCCCTTTAAACCTGGTATTTATATAAAGCAGAGAATTGTCTTTATTCTCAAGAGCTTGTAGTCCAAGAGAACAGAGAAAGCAGATGTTTGAAGTGAGCGTGGGGACTGGGGTCACTTCAGCTGAACCCGCACACTCAGTGCTGCAGTACTGGCTTGTACCATAACCTCTTGCTAGTGCAAGGTGCAGCTGATCCTGTTGCCACAGATAAATGGTTTGAACTTGTTTCCATGTGAGGAGTGTGTTCATTGTAAGGACAGGCAAGGCTGGTTCCACTAGGATGTCAGTTTGGCTGAAAATTCACTGCTTGCTTACTGTGTTTTTGTTGTATAGATTTTAATTTTTATTTCTGGACTTCAGTCCCTGGGGTTCAATTTCTTCTTGCTGGGCCAAAGACATTTAAGAAAAGATTTTATTGCAAGTCCAGACTAAAATAGTTCAACCTTGTGAGAATGTGGAAGCGAGGTAACAGCTGCAAGATCACTCCACCAGAAAGATCCTCCCAGCTATCCAAGGATAGTTCTAGTATGATGCAAATGCCTGGAGAGGTATTCTGCAGAGACAATCCTTTTTAGTGTGTGAATTTATAATCACTTTTGAAATCTGATATATATCAATTGGGAAAAGTTGATTTTCTTCAAAATCCTGGGGGAGGTTGTCTAAAATGGTAAGAAAAGCAATGATAGGGACTTCACTCTGAAAATGCAATTAAAGGCAAACCATATATATGGTATTGCAGGCAGCTAATGAGCTAGTTCTGAACATTCTCCTTATTTAGTTTACTTAGAAATAAAATTAATGTGACTCATCTATGCAAACACTGCCTTCCAGGAAACACACCCTTGTTGCCAGTGAAAGCAGTGGTCAGTTCCTCTGCTGCAGAGCCCAGGGCATGATGTACTGCAGCACCCAGGTCGTTGCAGTTCCAGGTGCTGTTGCCCCTTCACCCCTGAGGATGGTATCTTTTGCTACCAGCATGGGAGAAGGGCTTAGATGTTTCTATTTTATTATGAAATTTAATGAGGTTTTCATTTAGGAGAGGGAAAAAAAAAATTTTAGAATTAGCTTAGTTGTGTTTTGAGGAAAAAAACAAAAAGAGCCTGACACATGCTCCTGTCAGCTGTGAAATGTGGCTGGCTGGTCCCCTGTGCACATCCTGGCAGTGAGAGCTAATGATCTCTGAAAATACTAGGGAGCAAAAGTTACTGCAGGATCAGAAATCCCAGCAATGCCTACTTTGGTCCTTGACTGGTTGTTGCAAAAAACAACTTTGTAGAAATGTGAAAAGACTGCTGCAGCAAACCATTGGTTGCATTTCTTTATGACATGCTTTGAATGAATGCTGAACTTGATACCCTTTTGTTTAGCATATTAGGTTTTTTTCTGGTGTTGCTCCCCCTTCTACCTCCACTGAAATCTGGATGCAGATATATTTGAATATAGCTGTTTAGATAACATACTTCTCTCATAACACTATCTTAGAACGAAAAGGGAAGCCAGGTAGAGGTAAATGTGAATAAATTATAGTGCAACAGGTGGGTAATTCCTAGTTTGGACAAGATATAAAAATAGCCATAACTGCTTGTTCTTTTGGTTTAATACACTGTTAAAAGACTCCATGATCCACTTAAGATATGCAAGACTGAATTATTTTAAAGAGGAAAGCTCTAGGGGCAGTGTAGCTCAGAAGTGATGCTTTTATCTCTGGGCTGAAAGTTCAACCAGTTTGTGAGGCTGTTTTAGCATTTGGTGAACTGGATAGTCACTGCTGCCATTTGACTAAAGCTTAGATGTATATCAGGGTTCTCAGGCATCCAGGAGAAGGCTGAGGATGGATGGGGCACTGGACCCTTCGCTCCTCTTTCTGTTGAAGGTTTATTGCCTTGGAAATGGGACTGGGGTGGTGTTTGAGCAATTCCTACTGCTATAGCAGTGTGACTTGACCATCAGTTCAGTCAGAGCACAGCAGCTGTAGGAGAAAGAGGCTCTCTCATCACATACACCAATCCTTGTTCTGATAAAGTAGGAAAATGATATTTTAAATATAACTGAAGGTAGCCTTTACCTTCCAAATTATACTGCTCTACTTTTCAGCCTGCAGATTAGTTTTAGATTTTTAAAAGTATTTGACAAGTAAAGTCTGAATATGAAATCTTTCGAGGTCCTCCTTCTTTGAGGGAATTGGCTGAGTATTATGTTCATACGATTGTGGACATAGGATGTGGATTGAATTAGCATAGGGAGTTTGATAACCAGGATGCCTTGGCAAGAACCAACAGAGCTTTGAAGATTTCAAGAAGATTGGATCAAGAGTGGTGACAAGAAAAGAAGATTGAATCAAACTTCTGCAAGCAAGAGACGTTGTAAATGTGTATGTTTGTCTGTGTGATGTTTAACCTAGTCACTGTAGTAAAAAAATCCCTAGCCTTCCTAGAAGAGTATATAACCATTTGGAAATCTCAGTAAAAATGAGTTCTGATGGTGAATCAGTCTTCCTGTCTATCGATCTTTGATATATGATGCTTTTACTTTTTCCCCAGATAAGCTTTTTGTGTTTGTGTGTGGTAGTCACACTTGTATTTGAGTTTTTTGGTACCAATTAATCTTTGTGGAGGCAAATAATATATTTAGAGGTGCAGAAAATCACTGTTAGTGTTAATCTTCTGGTTAATAATTAAAACAGTGGGGAGAGCCACTTGGAATAAACATTTGTTTTCCTTCAAATTATGGCAAGATAAAACTTTAAGCAGTATCAAGCAATGGGGAAGATTACAGTAATCAGATACAATGGTCAAGAGAAGGCTCTGTTATTCCTCAGAATGATTTGCCATCTAATAAATTTTAATCTAGGTCTCTCATGTAAGAAAGCCATCAAAAATTTGAAGATATACTTGTGATTGCAGGGTTTGGTATCTTTTTTTTTCCCCACTTGCAAATCATCTCCTTCAAAATAAAGCCTAATTAAAGTAATGCTGGGATACCAGTCCAATAATGTCCTGTGCCACTTCATTATCAGTTGACATGTAGTAATGAATTAATTAAATTCTTTAGATTTTATAGCCAATACAACACATACTGGTTTCCATTCATGAATGGAAATTGAGTGCTATTGGTATCATGCATGGATATTGAGTGCTATTGGTATTGTGTTCATCCTGTTGTATATCTTGTTGAAATCAGGCACGCTAGGATTCACTGTTACAGAACTGCTTTGAAAGTAAGACCCCCAAATCAATAATTTTGTTTAAAAAAAACTCTAAACTAAAAAACCCCCCCAGACCCCCCCAAAAACCCATCAAAAAAACCAACCCAACTCACCAAAAAAAAACCAACCCAAAAAATCCCCGCCAAACCCGAACGCATTATATTTGTATTTATATTAAAGTTTAAAAACGCGAAGTGCCATGTTGATAGAAAGTTCATTCTTCTCGTTCTGCTCTTATAGAAAATAGGCCAGACAGACAAAAACATTCATTCAACTCTTAAAACCCATGAACACCCCCAAATGAACAGAAACCCCAAAAAGCTTCTGGAGTCTACTGCTGTTTGAGTGGAGAACAGAGAAAAGGAAAGCAGTTGGTAACACTGTAAGAAGACCCATATCTTGAACATGAAATGAAAATGTTAGCCTTACATTTTGTGCTTTTTTAGAACCGGATTGCTGGAAAGATGTGGCTTGAGCCATACATGCAGTTTGTAGGCTTGGCTGCTTTAGAATTGTGTGTACCTTTTAAAATAACTGAGAATGAAGAAGGCAGGGATTTACACGGATCAAGAAGCTTGTTAAGTGGAAAAGCTCAATGGCTTTCTGTATTATAGAGAAGAAAAATGGTAGTGTTGAGATAAAAGGATTTTACCTACTGCTGGTTTTGCAATGAAAGGTTTATTGACTTTTCACAGACATCAAATAAGTGTTCCCTTGCTTTTTAATTTATTGCCATGCTGATGAGCTTCTGAAGGGGCCCCTGTCTCAGTGCAGAGCTTAGGCAAGCTGTCCAAGTCAGCAGCCCCCCACAGCCTGGCACAGAGCCTGATTATTCAGAGTACAGCAATGGGCTTGGGCCATCAGCATCCCTTGGATAAGTCTGCTTTAGCAAAAAATCATATAAGAAGGTGTTATTTCTGAAAATTCCTTTGCCCATTTGAAAGGAAGCAAGTAAAGACAAAGGCAGTCAAGTCTGCTTTGCAGGATGGCAGCCTTGCTTTTTCAAGACTCTCTGCCTCATGAGCTGCCTCTTCAGGAGAAGGTACGTGCCCTGCTGATGCTGCCCCAGCACTCTGAAATACCACAAACCACATCTACGAGAGGGCCTTGGAACAGAAGTGCTGCAAGGAATCCTGTTGCTGGGCTTTATCTGCCAACCTGTGTGTAGACAGGCCTTGCTGGTTCTGGGAGAAGATAAAACTGAGGCATTTCTCAGAAATATGTGTGCATTCACTTGTGTATATAGAGACCGGCATCAAATGGTTTTTCTATGTTTGGTGATGGAGTTTCTGCCAGACCATTTGGCACACATTTAATCAGAGATTAAAAGAGAAAGGAAACGTCCTTGTAAAAACTTCAGCAGTTAGGAAACACTTTGAAGTTCCATTGCTGTTGCTTTCTTCTTTGATCTGTAGATGCACCAGTCATTTTTATTCCCATGTATGTGCTTATTAATTGCTTTTATATTTAATGTTTTAAGGGGGTCACTGTTTTACCTTTAATCAGGAGTGAAGGTGCTGTGAACCCATCAGCTCGCTCCAGAGCAATAGAAATTACTCAGGAAATGTGATAGCAAGTTTTAGATTTATTCATGGAGAATACTGGCACTGTAGCTGTCACGTGTAATAGTGAATCCACAGCTTACATCCAGTTCCTTCTCCAAGGTTTTAACCTTGAGATTGTTCATTACAGTACCTCATTATAAAGTATTATAATTTGTATTTATTTTGTCAATGACGGGAACTTCCCCACAGTGAGACAACTATGGAAATATCCAAATTTCTCATGTCTGCTTAAAAAGAAGTGGGGGAGGAAGATGTTACTAATGCCGTCTGCTACAGTGATTTGTTTCCTGGATCTGTCACACTTGCAGTGTAATTCTGAAATATTTGCAATGTAAAAGAATTTATACAGCTGAGCACAAAGACCCAACTTTATTAGCAGTTGTAGAAACCAGAACAGAACAGAAGGAAAATTTTGTGTTATTATAAAAAAAAAAAGTGCTTATGTTTTTTGAGACTCCTCCCACTGTCACCAAGACTACTGACTTAAACAAATACACAATGCCCTTCTTTGGAACAACTTCGGAGTGACTGTGGACTTGGACTAATAATTGCATAGAGATTTCAGATGGTTCACACTTTCAAATCTCAGAGTTAGAGGGCTACAGTGTTATTTTTCTAACTAAATTCTGAGATTATAAGGGTGATAAGGCACTGAAACAAGTTGCCCAGAGAAGCTGTGCATGTCCCATCTATGAAAGTTTTCAAGGCCAGGTTGGATGGGGCTTTAAGCAACCTGGTCTGGTGGGAGGTGTCCCTGTTTGTGGCGGGGAGGTTGGGATTAGATAATCTTTAAGATCTCTTTCAGACCAAACTTTTCTGTGACTCAATGATTAATTTTTTAAATCATTGTGTCACTTAATGAGCTGTGTGTAGATCTGTTCCTCCTACTCTGAATTTATATTTCTTTGAGGTAGCTTTCCTATTTGGAATAAAAGAGCAATAGTTTAAGAATATTTCTGTAACATTTTTCATGGAAGCAATGCAGTTCACTTAGTGGTGCTTGAAAGCCAATAAATAGTCCTGGCTTTTCTCTGCAACATCAGCATGCAGCAGCTGGGGCTGTTTGCTCTGAATTATAACACAGACTGTGGGACTTGATAAGAAGACACTGTGTGGGAGCAAGATAAAATTATATCCTTGGGATTATAATAAAAATGCATGTGTGAAAATGGTGTTTTCATGGCACAGTTTGATTTAACCTGTCCTTGAAGATACCACACCTCTTATGGTCTGGTACTGTTTTATCTGGCTTCACAGATGACATATGGGGAAAACAAAGCACAGTGATAATGGCCAGTGTCCTGTGTATCTGAAGCTTTGTGAGCAGCAGTTGCACACTGTGTTTATAACCTCAGGCACTGCATGATTTTTGTACTTATCCCTGCTTGTCAGACCACGATTCCCACTGGGCCTAAGAGCTTGTTGGACCTCCTTTCTTAGGAGCAATAGAGGAAATGTCTGTTTTTCAGAGCACATTGCTGAAGCATTGCCTCTATACCTGTGTTCTGCAAACTGTGTTCAGTTGGCTCAAAGCTGAGATAATGTTATGCAAACAAATAGGCACGGAAACACTCCAGAATAAACATAGCTTTTGTTTTGCACTAAAAAAAACCCAAAAAACGTTAATTAGAATATTTGCTGCTTGGAGAATGGTGTATAAAAATCAGTATGAAGTAAGAAAGGATTGACTCTGCATCATAAATCAACATGTATAGCTTGTTTACTCTCTTGTAATCACCAAAATACTCAGAGTCCTATGTATCTTAAGCCTTTCCTAGGGTCTTGGGATATGTGTGAATTTTTTTATAAAAGACTGAGCTGTCACCTAGGATCCGTTAGTCTGGGAGAACGAGGAGAAATCTGCATGGCTCAGTCTGGCTTTATATGTCTGGAACATCTCGTATATCCACATTACACTTTTTTATTTGGTTAAAAATGGATAGTCTCACTTTTTAGGGCAAGCGCTACTTAAGTCAGCTCATAGAATAAGCTGAATTGGAAGGGACCCGTTCTTAAGGGATTTTTTAACCATCTTACTATATTCTTTCACTTTATTTCTTGTTTGCCCTCCTGTATGGGAAGCTCTGTTTGTGTTTAAATACTCCTGCTAATAGGAAAGATTAGGGTTTGCTGGTGTATCTCTTTTCCAGTTTGATTTTGAGTTACTCCCTATTCCTATTCATTTGCCTTCTTTCTCTGCCATAACCACAAAACAGTCAGTCTGCTATGAAACAAAAATTAGAGATTATAAAGATTAGAAGGCAGCAATTATTCTTCTGTGAGAAGAAACCCTTCTACAAGAGCTATAATAAAAGTTGAAATCCTTTATGTAGTGTGCTGTATCCACTGCAGTTATTCTTTTAAATAAGGGAACAGGCTTTTACTGTCAGCATTTGTTGTGCATGGTGAGATGCTGTGAATTTGGATGAGTGCAAAGGGGTCAGGTCTGTGATGCAGCACTCCCAGGGCTATAAAACTCATGAGAACAATATAGAACACGTTTCTGAATGTTGTCCCAGAGTGAGTAGAGCACATATTCATTAGGTGGAGATGGATTAGGCCTTTCAGTTTTCTCATTTCATCACTGAGCTATTTTATTTTGTCCTAGGCAATGGTTTTCTTGCATCCTGTGAGCAAGAAGTGCTGGAGGAGGGTCTGGTGGAAATCCAGAGTGAATTGCCTGAAATTACAGTGGGGAGCAAGTGCTTGTTAGGCTTGACTGTTTAAAAACATTGTAAATGTATTTCAGGAGAGAAACAGTCAAACACTGTCTATTTAGGATAAAGCAAGTCTCCATGGCTTCACCACCTCCAAAGCAGCCTGGGCTGCAAGTTGTGTGATGGCAGCAGCCCCATGGGACAAAAAGGGAACTGAGGGCTTGGCAGTGATTGGAGCTGTGCAGGGCAGGGAGTTGGAGAGTAAAGACCTGATTTCAGCCTGGGTAGCATGTGGACACAGACACCCAGCTTATGGACTTTTGTGGGATTTGTTGAAAGGAAAGCAAGTTTTTTTGTTAGACTTACACTTGAGAGTGCCATTAGAAAACACACAGGAGCCTAGCTGTTAAAGGAAGTTTGAAAGCCATTATTCATACACAGCTGTCTCACTACCACCATCCAAAAGTTATCCTTTTCTGCTTCCATGAGATGTTCATCTGTGGGAGAGGAGTGGATATGCCATTTCTGCTGCTCTCTCCTGGTTATCATCTAAATGAATCTCTTCCAGGGGCTGAGTGGGGCAAAGGCCAAGATGCAATCAGGTTTTGCTCAAGGAATAAGCGATCGGTCTGACTCAGCATTGTTGTTTATAATGATGTGCTTGCGTTCTCCATCCGCTTCGGGCACCAGGTTTATGCTCTAAGCAAGGTGATAGCTTGTATTTAGACTTAATTTCTGTGCTATTTAATTTACCATTCAGGATGTTTTTGAAGATCTATGTCAAGCATTAACTTGTTCTACAGGCTAAGAATGACTGGATTGTGGATGTGGTTGTAGCTGCTGGTACTGCCTTTGTTTCCCTGCAGAACAGGAGACATCATTCAAATGCTGGAGTAAACGTTGAAAAACCTGAAGCTTAATTCCTGATAGATTTCCCTCACCCTCATTCTGTGCCCTTTGAGATTCCAGTTTTGCTAGGAGTCATGATTATTTGCCAACTACTTTCAGAGCTCTCTTGATCCTCGTGAGACAGATTCTGGCACAGCTTGTCACTCGGGAGGTAGTGCCTGGCTTCTTATGCTGGTAGGTGAAAGTTATCCAGTAGCTCTTAAGTGAGCAGTATTCCTGAGAAGCAGCTTGTTTCTCTGGAATCCTACTGCAAGTTTTTGAAATACCTTCTTGTCATCCGGAACAATGTTACTGAATCCCAAGGGGAGGCTGAATTTTCTTTAGTGCCTTCTCTGCACAGTACCAGAAGAGTTGAAGACATCTATAGCTGACTGGCAGTTTTGTCTTTTGATTTTTGGAGTGCTTTTTTTCAGAGATGGGGAGGTGAGAAGTAGAACCTTTTCAGAGAAGGCTCAAAATAAAATTAATTGAGGTGGTTAGTTTATAGTACAGCTTGCAGCTTTTACTTTCTACTTATTTGTCTGACCTCCTCATCATCTTGCCAGTTTGGTTGCAGTCTTGACTTTGCGGTTTCAAAATACATTGGAATATATTGTGTTATCCCGTGCAACTTGGTTATAACAAGAGTTTATCTTTGATTCTAACATCCTCATTGTACCATACAATGCAATAATCTATGCAGAAGAATTAATCATGTGAAGGAGGAGGCAAAACCAAGAACCACGGAGGATGCAATAAACCAAATCAATTCATGGTGTGTTTTTCTATTTGCTAATTTTTTCTGCGTTTCTTTCCTCTTTCCTTTATTGTTGTCTCTTTGTGGCTTGACAGAAGATGCTAGGATGGGAAGGATTCAACTTGGGCAGAGGTCTATCAGCCTCCTCTAAATTGTTGCAAAGTTGTAAATGTAGTGTGGCCAGCAGTTGCGGTATATTTTATATGAACTGGAGTGCTCACCATTTCTTTGTTTTAGTGGTTTTTGGAAGTTTGTCTCGTTTCCTGGCACTGCTGATTTAATTTCACTGGTTTAATTTCCTGTATTAAATCCCTTTTTTTGTTGTTTAAAAATATCTTAAGGGGTTAAAATATTATAATTCTGTTAGACATCTTCTGAATAATGCATCTATGACACAGGTTTGTCCAGGTTTGCCTGCAGAAGCAATCAAAACCTCACATTTCTTCCTAGGGACTATTGTAGTGTAGTTCATACACAGTATGTAGCAATTTGGCATTTCACTGAATTATAGGCAATCATGTAGGTGCAGCTGTATCTCTTGTGTGTATTTTCTGCAGCCCTCTGGAATTCTTTTGCTTAGAAAATCTGCCTCACTGTTCATTTGCAATTGCAAATAGCTCCATTGCAATTGCACTCCAAGGTGCTTCAACAGAGCAAATGCAACTTATTAAAAGATGACCATAAATTAGTAGGTCTCCAGAGTAGATTTAGTGGTTTGGCTACGTTCCAACTGAAATTAAAATCATAGGATTGCCATTAAGTTTATTAAAAAAGAATGTTGTGGAGATAAGAAGCAAAAAAACCCCACATAAAATGTAGCCAAGATATGAGAAACTGCTGTTATTAAAATATAAATGTTTTACATCCCACATTGGGAAGTAATTTTTGCCAAAAGTAGAAATGCTGGAGGCATTAGGGACTTCCCTGGCATTGATTTTTACAGGAAGATACTCAGCAGTAAGGGGTGAGGGTAGAAAAGAGGGAGGAAAAATAATGCAGGTTATGCTGTCACACGTGGGTTGCTCATTATTTAGAGCATGCAGGTGTGTGGTTGGGATTCCTGGCCATGCTGAAAAAAGAAGAGTGATAGTAGAAGCAGACACAAGATGAGTATTCTGCAAGAGATGCTGAACAAAGGCTGTGGAGATCTCTGTGGCATGTGCCTTAGCAGGGAGTACATATGGGCTCTCTCCTGGAAGGTCTGAGCAAACACAGGTGAAATGAGCAGCAGTGAATTCCAGGTGTCAGATCTCCTTCCCTGGTGCTCACTTGCACTGGCAGAGCTACAGAGTGATTGGGTGCTGAGTGTGGGCTGAGATTCTCAACACCGGTAAATGAGGAAGTCTGGAAAAGCACAGCAAAATGACTGTGGGGGACTTAATGATTGCTGGGTAATGATGTTGTGAAGAATTCATCTGCTTGCACTTGTGCAGAGCTCTCTGTAGTAATAACACAAGAGCCTCATGGTGTGAGGGTAGATGAATCCCAATTGTTGGAACACTACTGTTCCTTGGTAAATCATACAGATGGCATTGAGGAGGTGTTACTGTTGTACAGGACTTGTGCAAAAGTCAGTCAGTCTGGGGGTAGCCTGCTAGAGGGGATAACAAGAGAAATCTTTTGAGTGAAGAATGGCTGTCAGCCTTCAAATGTGATGCTTGGTCTGTGTTGGAAGGAAATACAGACATCTGGAATGGGAGGGAGCTGTTGTGTACCTTCTCCAGGTCCTCAGTCCTGCTGAGGTTCCCCAGTCCCAGGCAAGCATGGAGACCTGGCTTCCAGGCTGGTAAAGACATCTTGCAGATCATAGCATATTGACAGGAGTTGCAAGGGCATTTAAAGATGGGGAAAATAGCAAAATGTGACAGCTTGAGACATGAAGAATGTGAATAACAGACAATGAAATTCAGCCTGGTTTGTAATCAAATGTATTGTGTGGTTCTGTGTGGAAGAAAGCTGAAGCAGTCATTTCAGTGGGGCAAGGCATTTGACAAGCAACAGTGGTGAAGGACACTTAGGTCAAAGTTAAATTCCAGCCTGCTTATAGCTTGCAGACCTGGTTTATAAAGCTGTGGTATCTGCATTTAAAATGCTGTTTTATTTCTGTGCTTTTTCAGCGTCAGAATGGCACAGATTAACTGGAAGGAGTTTAGATAAGAAAGCAATAAATAATTAAAATGTTGTAGGAGAGTCTGAAGAATGAAGGAAGTACAGATTAGGTTTGGCAAAGTGTAGGCTGTGGAAAGCTATAAATCTACACTCATTTGAGTGTAATAGCAAGGAAGGGAGCACAGCATTGCTGGTGGGTATGTGTGAGCACATTGTTCTGGCCATTGGTTGTGATAGATCTCTGTAGGCCTGGCTCTGCAGGGCTCTGCCTGAAAAAGTCAGACTGCAAGAGCAGAAGCCAGAGTGCCAACAGTCCTGAAGGCAAAAAACAAGATGCAAAAGCCAGGGAATACCAACTGCTAGAGACTGGAATGAGAGTAATTCCGCTGTTTAAAATGGTTTTGCTTTAGAATTAGGCTAGAGGAGCATGATAAAATACCAAATATAAAGATGAATCACATGGAGAAGATGAGGATTAAAAACCCCCCAAAAACAGAAACTGGGAAATGCAGATTAGACTTTAGCCTTCCTTTTTAGTCTTTTGCATGAAGACATTAGCAGGTATGGCTCATGATACTACAGAAAATACTACTTGGTGTTGTTTTGGGTTATTTGTTGTTTTGTTGTTTGGTTGGTTGGGTTTTTGTGTGTGTGTGTGTTTTGTTTGTTTGTTGTTTTCGTTGCTTCTTTAAAAGCTGGAAAATGGACAGAGTTAGATTGGAGGTAGAGAGCTGCAATTTCATTAGTGAACTGAGCTGTTCTCTTACAGATTGAATGGGCTTTTCCTTAGGAAAGTAATTAAGGAATGAAACAAACTTGATAAAATAGCACAGTGATTTAAATTTCTGTTTTTAAAAGTTTTATGTTGCAGTGTATCTTGATTTAAATTAGCAGTGTAAGTAATCTTGATGTTAAAATCCTGCTGTGGAGACTGTGAGTCTTGAGGCAGTCCAAGAGGTTTCCTCTGTTTTGCATAGTTTGCCACTGGTAAGGTTTTATTTGTTTCCTAACAAAACAAATTAGGAAATCCAACTCCAGAGCAAACAAGCTTTTCTGCTGGCTCCAAAGACTGTGTTGGCTGCGCTGATGTTTATCTGGGATACAGCCAAGGGCTCCTGGTGCTGCACCTGGGGGATCCTGCAGGGCTCTGCCTGCACCCACCCAGTACTCACCGGAGAATGCCTGCCTTTCATGGAGCTGGGTTACAGCCACATCATACATCCTTCCTCAAGGCACAGGCCTGGCAGAGCCCCTAACATTGTACCCACGTGGCAAAGGCAACTGCAGCTTCAGGAGGAGAAAAAGGAAGCAAGATCTCCACGATCCTCAGATAAGCTGTGGTTTATGGTATGCAAGGCTCTTACTGATTATCTGATTGTACACAGGAACTAAACCAGTGCAGTCAGTAGTCTTTGGTCTGGTAACGCTGGACAGGGCTTAAGTAATGCTGCCTCACATGGAAGCTCCTGTGTTCCCCATCCCTGTGCTGCTCCCCAGAAAGATATTTGAAGCTCTGAGAAGTCACTTCTTGCCTGCGGTCGAGGTTAAGACAATGAGCTGTTTGGTTGATTGAAAAAGTCTTTTGGACAGCTGGAATGGAGCTGATGAAAGCAGAGCCTGAAGTGTGTTTTCCTACCAAAAGCAGTGAAGCTAAGCTGCTCTAAAAGTAAGATTGAATCAAAGCCATTCCCTTATTGGAGCAAACTGCAACACTTGTCTGTCTGTCTGCCGCAGCCCCTGCAATGTTGTCATCTATAAAGAATAAAGGGAAATGGGGAAAAAGGCATTTTGGGAAAGCAGAGAGAAGCACTGTAATCTGAACATCCATACTGGGTATTCAGCTGCACAGACTGAGATTCTGGATGGACTTGCTGTCAGATTTATGTAGAAATGAGACCTTGTACAATATATTTACCAGTTCAACTAAATGTAATGCGATCTACCACTGCCTGGACTTCCCTGGATATTTGACTGGGGGAGAGTTACTGACTTAGATCAATCATCTGTTCCATTCCTGTGGTTGGTTCTAGAATTGTGGAAAAGTTGACCTATACAAACGACGTAGTGTTACCACTGAAAATAGAATATCAGCAGTTTTGGGATCAATCTGGGGACAGTGCAAATGGGATCTTTAAAATTTATGGTGCCTCAAGACCCACCCTCTTTGAAAGGCTTCCCAGTGATGGTCATGATCCAAAATGCCCCTTCCTCAGGTCATAAAAGTGGGGCTGCCCTGAGAACTCTGCATTGTTTTAAATGCCGTTCGCTACTGAGGACAGCTGGCTGTGGTTGGCATCTGGAGGATGTTTGGTGGGGAGCCACCTGTAGGTAATCTGTGAATGTGTTTTGTGTCTCTGATGAGTATAGTGAAGGGAAGGACACCTTGAGGATATTGGGATCGAGCTGCTGTCAGTCTTGTGCGTCTCCAGTCTACTTGTGGAAACATTGTGGAAAATCTTAAGAATGTGGCATTTACTGTCAGCATCTGATGAATCACAGCAGATCAAACACTTCTGAGTAAGCCTAGATTAGGTCCTTATAAACCAACAGAACTCTTGGATGTAGCATGACATTGTAGATCCAGTAGGCCATGGAGTTTGCTGGGGTGTTACCTGGCCTTTATGCATAGAGGAGAACTCAGCTGGCCTTTTCTGCAATTGCTTGTTTTTCTGACCTCCAGATCTAACACTTCGGTTTGTTTATTTTGAAATAACAGTTGCAGTCATGGTTCTGTACACAGAGATTCAACAAATAGGAGCTTGCAGAACTGCATATAATTTATGCTGATAAAAGATGAATCATTAATGGCTCAGGTTAAAGGAGTTTATGTTGTAGCTATCATTGGTTTGGGTTGTATTCCCCCCTCCCTCTTGCTTCTTTATTTTTAAGACAAGTAACATATGTGTGCTATACAGGAGGTATGCCTGTTGTTTGTTCATGCATTTCCCTCACATGCCTCAAAAATGGAGCAGTTAGATGACCTCAGGATGTTGTTTCACCCTGAAAGACTCTGTTGAGACTTCCAGTGTGTGTTGCTGCTTGGCAGTATCTAACTTGTTTAGTGGGTGTAAAAAGTTCATACTGTTGGAACTGCCAAGAATAAACTCAAGAACCTGAACGTTTTTGTTTGCTGCAGCTTCCCATGTTAGGATCAGCTTTGTTCAGTTTGGTTTGGTGCATATTGCCAAAGGGAAATCCAGGGATGTTGGAATGTGTGAGGTGTGTGTTTTGAGGGTCCTAGAAAGCTTAGGTATCTATAACAGATGTGTGTTTTAGAATGCAAAAAAAATACTATGCTTTTCATTTAAATGTTTTGTTTAGTGGAACTGAAATAGAAAAGGGAGATAATGTTGGCAGAGACCAGATGTAAACAGGATTGTATCACATCAAAATTATACCAAATCAGGATAGGCTGCTGAAACAAATATTTATAATGGAAAAACCCCAAACTTGTGCCTGTTGGAACAGAATGTGTTCAGGCCTTTTTTGGATTTGCAAGGTGATTGAAGGGAAGGAGGAAGAAATGGTTTATGTACTCTACTTCACAGTTGCTTTTACTGTTTTTGGACTGTTCAGGAAAAAAACCCCTTCAGTGCTAAAGCTTAGGAATTTTGCCCAAAGCAAGTCCCACAGGCAAGTCTCACATTGGATCATGCCCTGATCGAATAAACTAAGCATGTCCATAGTTTGGATGTTGTTGTAGTGTGTTGTAAAACTGTGCATATGCTGAGGGAATCTGCTGGACTGGGGATTGCTGCTAACCCAGGAGATTTGAACATGGCCCCATGGAGTGTAGCCCACCCACCACTCTGCATTTGTATAGGAGGATCCATGGTCCAAATGTTCGCATTTGTGGGTACAGACCTCCCAAACAGCCAACAATTTGCCATGGCATTTGCAGGATCCAAGTACATCGCACTCTGTCAGGGCTTTCAGGGTGGCTAAATGCCACTAAATGCTCCGGAGCTCTTGGAAGCAGCCAAGATAACGCCAACATTTGCTTAAGGATTAGCCCTTCCCATCCTTCAGCTAAGGCTCTTAGCATTAAAAATCACAAAAAAATCTCTTGCTTGCAGTTCCAGAAAGGATAATTTATTAGCCTTTTTTTAAAAAATGGAATTTGTTAGTTCACATTTTGGATTTGAATAATTTGCTTGTTACTGAGATATGCTTGTTGCTGAGGTATTTCTTACAATGTAGGTTTGCTTTAGTTAGTGCTATGAGGTCAGAGCTCAGTGGCCTCAAGGCACATGCAGTTACCTCATATATTTATTGTTTTGAAAATGCCAAGCAGAAATGATAGCTGTTTAACTTCCTGAGTGATTTTTTGTTTTCCTCTTTCTGAAGCAATAAAATAGTTGCTGTAGAAATTTACAGGGATACATGTGAATTCCTGTGACACCCATTAGAAGAGAGAGGTTATCAGATATTTTTCTTTTATAAAGGCAGGTTGTCTCTTATGATGGGAAGAACTTCTTTTGAATATAATAGCCCTGGTGTTATTAGGCTACTGGTAAATAAATTGTGATGCATTATTAAAAGAAACTCAAGTGTTACTTTCTCAGTGCACATACAATTAGTTAAGTGCGAGCCATTGCTTGAGTTACTTGCTGCTGAAAATGTAGTCAAGATGCTCAGCAGCACTGAGGAGCCTTTAAAAAGATTTGAGTGACTAAAATTAATGCCTCTGGCATGGTTTACAGAGGTACTTGTCTTTGGTTGAACCTTGAGAAAAGTAGGGGGTAGGAAAGCTGTTCCAAGCATTAGAGCTTTTGGTGTGGTCAGATGGCTCCTTTCACAAGATGGATATGAAATACAAAGTTATTACTAAAAAGGAAATGTAACTTCAGTCACATAAAGGATTGGTGCTAAATAGATAATAATGCTGAAAACTCACTCAGCTGTCAAGGAGTGAACTCAGCAAATGTCCTTTTTCATCCATGGCATTGCTATGGGTAGATGTTACTTTATTAATGCCATCATTAAAATTAACCCCTGTCTTGGAGAAATCCCATCTTTGTAAGAAGAGACTTAATTTTTTAGCCCGTTGGCAACTCCAAACAAGCTATGGCACAGTGATGGAGTGGCTGCTTCAGAGTGGAAGCAGGTGCAGCTGAACCCATTTGAGACTGCAGTTGTGTTGTTGTGAAGTTGTGAAGTTGTGCAGGGGAGCTGCACTGCTGCACCCCAGGAGTGCCAGGCCCCCGACGCTGCTGCTTGTCCTCCAGGTGCCCCCTGCTCCCTTAGCAGAGAGAATCCAGTTGGGCTGCCTTCAGCATAGAAGATGGTGTGCTAACCAGTTTTCACCCACAAAATTAGCATGAAAGAGAGTAATGCATGGCAATGAAACCATTTTTTTTCTTAACTGCACAGGTTTGAAAGAGCGTTTGACAGTTTCTATTGCAATTTGCTCTGGCACATTTTCAAGTGTTAGGGTGTGCCAATAGAAAACAAAATTAACAGCGCTCAGACTTTAAATCAGGTTCCAGCTTCCATGTTTAAGTAAGTCACTTGAGTTGTTTGCTTTTACATAAACACTGGTGTGAAAAGGAAACCCCCCTTGCTCTCCCTCCTATTTAATACTGCTCTTGACTATAGTAGAAAATCCTAGACATACACATTTGCCACATAGCTCAAAATGGTGCTAGGACATGTCTGTTTTGCTGATGGCACAATTCTCTCATGTGGCAACTTAACCAGTGTGAAAGAAAGAAGCGTGCACTCACTGCCCAGAAGATTGTGGGAATGGGGAACAGCAACAACTTTACAGGTTAAAAAGTATAAGATGGGAATAAGTCTTCTTGTGACATTCTGATTCTCTAAGCCAAACACAGCCTTCCCATTCATGTTTAACATCTTTTGGTCGAACTTCTTCCATGAACTTGTCTGATCACTTTCAAACCCTTTTGTGCTCAGGCATCTATATGCAGGCAGTGTTACAGAATACTCATTAGAAAGAAGAGCTTGCTACCCTCCTTTCCAAGTGACTTGTGACCAACAGGAGGTGGTTACAAGAAAAAACCCCACTGACTGGCAACTATGACTGTGGGATGATGTTTTAATTCTAAGACAGGAATGGGTGAAAAATGAAAGCCTACAAAAAGGAAGGAGGTAATGCTTAGATCCATATGAGATGAGACCTCTGAAATAGAGGGTAATAGATGACTTGGCTTATGTCTTTCCTTTGGAAAGGAGAATTTTTCTAGGCTGCTTAGATAAAAGGTGGACTGCTACCTCACTCATATTTCCAAGGGTATGGCTACTCTTAAAAATAAAAGATAGTGGATTAGATATTAGGATTTTTTTTCCTCCCCCCTACCAGGGCAACCCAAAAGTGGTGGGGGAGTTTCTGCTAGAACGTGATGGTGCTTAGGTTTAGCCTTCTTGAACTTCTTCTAAACAGACTTAAGTTAATATAAATGTGATTTTTACAAGAACATTTAAAATATATATAATATGTATACTGGATGAACTTTATGCTGAAGTGCAGAGCTACTGTGGTGCTACCTAATATTCAAAGAACTAATCAAATTTTGAGAAGCTTTATGTATGTGCACAACTGTCTTGTTCATAGAATGTTCCCTATAAACTCCCAGCTATGCACACCTGATTTTTTGCACGTTTTCAGATAATTTTAAACAGCTAAGCAACTCCATCCAGGTAGTTATGTTTGTTGAAGTTTTAGACAATCTATGCTGTTGCTCTTGGTAGATGGTCAATCAGGGTAAAACAGGTAAAACAGGGCTTAAATTACCAATGGGTTCAAGTCCTTCTGTGGCTGCTGTCCCCACAGCCCCTGGCATTGCCTGGTGGTGCCTGCAGAGGAGTTGCAGTGTTGAGTGGGAGTCTGTCTCCTCTCTGCCTGGCAGAGCTGTACCTGTGCACCAGAACCCCAACATGCTGCTACCCTGGCCCAGAGATGGCTGCTCTGCATTCCCTGGATTTGGCAGGGTTAGAAAGCCTTCCTCTCTCTAATGCCCCATTCTTTTAGTGGGCCCTCTGGGGGATGAGGATTAAAAAGAAGAGAAGTCATGAATGACTAAGAGACATGTTGGTGCTATTGCTTGCTGGACTTGAAAGCAAAGTAATAAGTACAATAGCAAGGCTGATAAGATCACCAAATGTTTTCTACCCAGTTTATCTGACAAATGCAATTTGAAGTGTTTGTCTAGTTATTCTTTCTAAGCAGTTATTTATGGTGTACCACAGAGTGCCATAATAAAGGCAAACTCACTCTTTGTTTCTGCTTTATTGTAGCTACCAGACTGTGAGAGCTTATCAAAGCTGTGGGTGCACAGAAGTGTCTGCTGACTCCATTTAGATGAATCCTAGAATAGAAAGCTCTGAGGAGCAAGGGCCCTGAGAAGTATTTTGGGGTTGTCTCCTTCCCGTATTCCTTCTTTACCCCAGACCATCCCTTTGCTTCCTTTTCTGACTGTTGCCTCCTCTTCCTGCATTGCAGCTGGCTGTGACCTTTGTGGGAGGCCCATCACAGACACTGGCTTACTGTCATAAAGCCAACACAATAGTTCAGAGTGGGGCATGAATTTAGCACTTTACCACGTGGAGTATCTGACTTGAGTCTCTCTTAGTTTGGGCATTCACTGTAGATGTACTCAGTGAGAGCCTCCAAACTAGCAAAGCACTGGTTAATGCAACAGCAATCCCTGAAATTCCCCTACAAGCACCAAACAGGCTCTTGCTGAGGTTCTCCAAGCAAGTAAAAGTAGTTGGCTGTTATTGCTCAGGACCTTATTTTGCTCTCCTTTATGTGTATTACATAAAACAAAGGGAAAGAAGCTTACCTGAGTAGTGGTTTTCTGAACAGTGTTTGAATTGAAATGCCCTGAAGGCAAAATGATAAAGTTTGGAGGTCAGCATGTGTGTTCTGCATTGCTATGGCAGATTTGGCAGGGACTTGTATGGTGCACTAGATGTAAGCACAGACTATTCATCCAGTGCTGTCTGTGTATTTAAAATTAGAAAAGATTGCACTGTTGTAGTGCCATAAACAACTTCTACATCTTCTCTTGGCTTTTCATATAGTTAGCCTTTAAAAAAAATTGTGTTCATGTTGACAGTATTCAATGGTGCATTTGAAACAGAGCCCAACAATTTACATTTTTTTTTACTTTGACCTTTTTGGTCCTTGCAGATACTTGTGCATTTCTTCTCTGTGCTCCCAATGATTTTGATTAATGTGCGAGACTGCAATTAAATACTTACATGAGTGCTTGGCAGAGGAGAGCTTGGCTTAGAGGAAAAGTACAAATATTAGCTCAATTTTATTTTTAAAGGCTTTCAGGATCATTTCTTCTTCAGGTCTCAAATGTGTTAAAAATGGAATGTAGTCCCTGAAAAAAACCCAATAGTTTCTTCTAGCTTCAAAAATGAGGCACGGGTTTTGGTTGCTCTGCTTTTACCCTACAGATTTTACTTGTAGACTGTTATTTATCTGCTTGATGTATGGTATTTCATTTCAGTGACATTGTTTAAAAATGTGAATTCTTGTTTATGGTATATTTCATTCTGACAGGAGTTGCTGTAGATATTGGTTAGAAAATATTGACATACATAGATGCAATAGCTTTTGTCAGCAGTTCTTTGCTCCACTGGGTGTTATGCATTGCTCTAATTGTTCCTTGTAAAATTGCATGCTCTGCTGTATCAGAAAACACAATGCATTTCCGGGGGATGTCAGTTTGTGACTGTTCCCCTGACAGTAGGATTTTTCCGCATCTTCTTTTTGCCACATTGTCAGGCTGTGTTGAGAGGGCTGAATTGGGGATGAGAGGCTCTCCCACACCCACGTGGCCCTTTCTTTTTCCCTTACCTCCTGTGAAGATTGCCCTGTCCCCTCTGGTACGCCAACAGCTAATGACAAGCCCTGATGCTGACAGAAGTAACGTGATCCCCAGCCTCCAGTGCCAGCTGCTTTGGAGTTGGGAAAAGATCCACGTGCTCCAAACAACCTGTTTTGCAACATCAGCACTAGTACTGGTTTGTTTTGGGGTCTGTGTGTGAGGGAAGCTCTACTGCGTTACTTGTTGAATTGTAGATGTCTAGAGATTACAGGCAGAACATGTCCATTCCCATGTCTCGTGTTTGCCAGCAGTTGCTTGAATCTCTCAGGTGATCTTCAGATAACTGCACTTGAATAAAATCAAGTTTTTCACATTCCAGTTTTTAATTCTGAGCATTAGGAGTTTTCAATTCCCTAGCCCCTAAAGAGATGATTCCACTTGGCATACGATGTCATGGGAAATGGGGGGAAGGAGATTCCCTGCTCAAGAAACAACTTTTTTCTGTCAGCACCATTTCCATGCTTGTTTGCTCTAGAAACATTTGCCTTGCCAGAAGCCACTGACTTACTTGAGGCAAGAACATGCTGTGTATCTTCTGTGACTACCTGTGTTCAGGCATCTAGAAGATCAAGTTCCATCTTTATTTCTGGAGTAAGAACTGCTCAGTAGGGTTATCAGGTAGCAAGGTGATGACAAATTATTCTTGGTTACCTTGTGTTGAGTCATGTCACATGTATCATACCAAACTGCATAGTGAAGAGCATGAAGACGGAGACGGTACATCATTGCTTTGTCTTGTGCACTGAACTGGATGTGCATTCACCTTTGGTTGTCCAAGAAGGTTCTCTAAAAATGGGACCAAATGTGCTCTTTTTTGTTGGGGAGTGGATGGGGTGGATAAGGGAGTGGTGATGGGAGTAGCTGAGTAGCTCCATATGTGTTTGATAACTGTGGTATGACAATGTGGCTTATTAGTGAAGAACAGAGATCACAGGTATACAAGTGGACATCTCTGAATTCTAGGTTGGATGTGATTCTAGGGGTTGTGTACCTCTGAAACTGTCCTCTGGATTTTCTATTTTTCCAAGAATTGACATAATTTTATAACTCACCTTACTGCCAAGTGAAACAGTGGAGACAAATGAAATTATTGCATAATGCCATTGAGAATGTGCTGAAAAATACTCAGAAGACATGCCAAAAAATGAGCAGTCCATTGTGACTAACTCTTGGAGCCAAGAGCATTAGTTATTTTAAAAAAACCTTATAAAACAAAAGCCAACCCCACATATTTTCCTTTGAATTATTAACAAAGAAACACAAAAGAATATGAAAACAAAAGTAAAAGATATGGGGGGCTTTTGATAATTGTACAACTTAGGCAGTCTGCAGGACTATTGAATAATTGGAAAAGTGATGGTTGTAGCTTTGCTGAGAATAGTATATACAATATTACACTTAAATCTATTTAAAAGCAAGTATGATTGCCATGGGATTGGTTTTGAGGTGGAGAAGAAGTTGTATTTAGCTTGTATTTGAGTAGCTGAACTGTAAACAACACAACTTGTTCAAAAGCTTGTTTGCTACCAGAATCTGCACGCTTCTGTGGAGGTGAATGTAGACTGTGTGTGTCAGCGTGTTTGGAAGGGCAGCCAGTGGTGCCGAGCGCTTCTGGAGGTGTCAGGAGGGCAGAACCTGGAAGCTCCTGGTTAGTGTAGAACAGGGTTTGCTCTGCCACCTCACAGTGTGCTTTGTGAGCAGACAGAAATACTGCCTCAGGCCTGCATTTGTCCAAGTGGGTTTTGTCTTCTAGCAGAGCTGAGGGAAAGTTTGAAAGAGATCTCAGAGTGTTTAAATGGATCAGGAAGGAGCAGATCGTTGTTAACTTCGTCTGCTTCATCCACTCCATCCAGGAGAAGCTCGGGAGTAGCTGCTCAGGATTGCAGGTGACTTCTGGTTCCCTGCTCTGGAGGAACGAAACTCCTGCCAGCTCTGCTGAGCCACGAAAAGGAAAAAGAGGTTGCAAAGGGCAAAGAATGGCTCAGAGGCCAAAAAGTGGGAAAAGGGTTAAGGGCAGGGGGGAGTGGTACTAAAGGAAAAAGCCACTAACTGAAGCTGCTGTGCATGTGGCCACTGCATGTGGCCGCACGCTTATTTGGAGTGATTTTTGATGTTGGGACAGGCATTTACGACAGCAGATTAAAAGATTTTTTTGGGTTTGCCTCAGTAGTTGCACTTATCCCTCAGGGCAAAGGCGTATGTATTTGGTTTGGTTCCTTCCTTTTAAAAGCTGTTCTTGCTCCCTTGTCAGTAAGTTTGCCTGACAAGTTAAACAGATAGTAGGTGGAATGAATTTACGGATGGTTTGCTGATCATCTAAAAGGAGTAACAAGTCATGAGATCATTAGTAATTATACTGGCTTTGCTGAAATAATTCCTTTCCAAGTAACTGCTACCAGCAGGCATAAATTGTGAGATGGAATCTTGTGGTTCATATAAGTGTGTATTAGAAAAAGTTAATATTCTAGGGAAAAGATAGGAACAGCTGTATTTATGTGGAAGTTGCAATATTTCACGTGATCCCGTTCACTTGGTATAAACCAAGAAATGCGGTTTTCACACAATTTTAGAAGAAAATTATCCTTACAGATGGTCAGAGAAAGCAACATGGTCAATAGGGCTATGGGGTAGGATTGAGGAGATAGGGCATGTGATTCTTTTTAACAGTGGTAATGCATTTGTTCATCCTGTTTCTGGTTTGATTAATCCAAAACAATACACTGACAAATGAAACATACAGCACAGCTAATGTGGGAATTCTAGTTGGAGTAAAGCTGTATAACTCCATTGGCTTTTACTGGGAAGATGCCAACTTTCTGCACTGGAGTATGTGGCCAATAATTTCAGAAAAAAAGTAGAGCTCCTTAAAGGTGACTATTTTATGAAGAAAATACACATTCTGTACTAATTTTGGTCTTGAAAGCAGTCCAGCTATTTGTTGAAATATTCCAGCTACTAGTTCAAATAACTTTTGTTTGAAATTACATTATAGTTTACTTAAGCTGATAAATGAGTCTTGGCAAGAGGATGCATTCAGGGCAGAGCTCAGACACATGCAAATGGTTCTTGTTTGCAACAGAGCTACAACTGACAAGGAAAGAATGGACTGGTGCTTCTGTGGTTAACACAAAGTATTATAGACATTGAACAGTCTTTCTCAATCTTATTAGTCAGGAAAATAAAGTCAGGAAAAATAAAAATGTGATGTAAATATCATACTAACCTGACACTCAGAATCAGACAAAATTAGTGCTAGAGTTGTCTGTTTTGTGACATTACTCCTTAGGAACTGTCCTAATTTCTCTATTGGCTTAGTGTCCTTTTTTATAAGGGCACTTCTAACCCTCTAAACAAGACCACTTTTCCTTTAATCATGTGAAAAAAATGAGTCATTATCATCAGAAGGATTTATGTGCACAGAGAGAACAGAGTTTGTAGAGTGTAAAAGTTTACATTTTAGTATCTTAAAAAAAATCTCTGGTGCAGTGGAATGTAGTAAAAGTTATCACTGTCTTCAGATACAGCTACACTGTGAAATGATCTCAGAAAAACTTCAGGAAAACTTGATCTAAAGGATGCCCACTATGGGGAAGAAGGTTCTGGACTATTTCACTGGTGGTTCTACAGAAATTTAGGCTAGCTGTGGAAAAATACCTAGAAAACCACTAGCTGCCACAGGAGCCAGCAGCAGCTCAGTGTTGCCCTGCCTGGAGGCCCAGGGATGCGGGGGAGGCAGGGCTGGGGTCCTTGCTTCCTTCTGGAGGGTCTGGTGGAAATACCCCCCATCCTTCACCTGCAGGCACCTTTTACAGGTCCCCACTGGGGTTGGAGGGCAGTCCTGGAAGTGGGCATAGCCTGGCAATCAATGGCTTAGCATAGGTAGCTTGAATGAGCTGTATTTACAATAACCTGCATTTCCTCACTTATTCACACACACCATGGTCAGTTTTGTCCCTTAAATGCAGGAGTTTCAAAGCAGCTGTTAGCAGGCCCTTGAATGATCTATAATCTGATAATGCTAACAGACTGGGGAACACCTCCTTTCAGAAATCTGAAAAAAAGTTGCCTTATGCAGCCAAATTACAAAAATAAGTATAAGCCACACTTAATATATACACAGCCAGATGAGCTATGTGAACTCACAGCCTTCTTTTCTGGGTGAAAAGGTGCCCTACAAAGGAGGATTTTGGGGGGAAAAATAAAATCAACAGGCCTCAAAGTCACAAAACTGTGTATAGCTGTGCAGCAAATGAGACAGTTTCTTGGCTCTGATCTAGGAAGGGAAGTCTGGAGAAGATCAAGGAGTAATAAACAATGTCAGGTTATAAAGGACAAATTCTGCCTGGCAGATTTGATCAAAACTTTAGAACAAATTACACAAGTAGGTGATGAAGTGCCTGCTCTATCTAGGAAGGGATGAAACTGCTTTGTAATGAAGGGATTAGTCTTGCAGAAGCTTCTTGCTGAGCTGTGGGATGAACAGGGCAGCTCAGGGATGGAGTGGGGAACAGCAGTTTGCACTAGTGGGAGGAGTATCCAGGGGTCAGGTTTTGCATAAGGGCTCAGCTGTGGAGAATAAAAGCAGGTTTTTCACTGAGGCTGTCAGACATGTAGACTTGGGCCTTCTTCCCAGCCTGACTAGCTGGCTTTGTGTGCAGAGTCCTGACCCAGACTGAGGGTGATTTCATAAAATGGCATGTTCTGTTTAGTACTGTTTCTCTGTTAAGGCAGAAGTGAGCTGCAGAGGTGGTTGAACTCAACATTGGAATTTATTTGCTCATGCTGCTTGGCAAGTGAGAGAAATAATGTAAATGGGAGAAAGTTTCTGGAAGCTTAAAAACATACTCAAGAAGTAAAATGAGGTTTAAAGTGGAAAAATACAAGTTGGCACATTTTTGGGGAAATAATTAAACATGCAGATAATCTGTAAAAGAAGACCCTTGTGCTGGAAAGAACCGGAGGTTCTTCCTCAGGGAAGGGAAAGCAGCAGGACCTTGGTGTGCAGCAGAAAAGACATGCCAGCATATCTGCTGCTTTGTCTATAAGACTCTGGGTGACCCTGCTGTGAGCCAGATGCTTTTTCCAAAGTTAGCAAGGAAGTAGGATTTTAAAGTAAGGATTCTGTATATTTCAAAGTGAGCTTTTTTTAAGGAGTGAGCTGTTGGTAAAAAAATGTCAACTGGCTCTATTGAAAATACTTTTTTAAAAATGAAAAGTTTTGTTTTGGTTTTCTAAGTGATAGTGTGTAGGTTGCAGAATCAGAATGACAGGAATTGAAAAGCTTATGTGCCAAAACTAGGCTGACTCAGGCAACTGGAAATATAGATATCTTAAGGCAGCTCTATTCGGTACTGTAGTTGGTGCATGCCAGTCAAACTTTAGCATGGTCAAGTAAGTAGGTTTGAGGAGCTGTGTGGTTAAGGTCCTTAAAGTTGAGACTGTGATCCATTAGCAAACTAAGTGCAGAACACTTTCTAGGTTTTTATTTTTAAACAAGATCTTACTTATTTTGGAGAGATGTATGGTTTACAGTGCTCAAATGTCTTAGGAGAGAATCTTAGGAGAAGTCTCAGCCAGGTTAGAAAGTAAATACTTGTGGTTTTGCACTCAAATTGTATACTATATGATTGGTATGAAACAGGCATTAAAATAAGAGCATGAAGAAGTTAAAAACATCAGAAGTTTCTGCTTGAAAGACATTTGTTACTTTAGAGCTTAGCATTCTAATTAGCAGGCTTCCCCTTCACAGAGAAGAATATATCCAAAGGGCATGGCTGCAATCCAGCTGTAATTGTGAATATTTCTGTTCAAGGAAGGACTATTTTTGTGGCCCCAGCCCTTTAATGAGCTCCTCACTATGTAAGTAATGTTAGTACCCAGTGTTAAGCAAGGTGTATTTCCAAGGATCAGGTGCTTAGCTGCAGGATGCAGGGGTGGTGCTGCTCTCCCAGCACCTCTGTGCAGAAAGCACTGTTCTGCCTCAGTAGTCTCCTGAAGTCTCATTCAGCTTATGAAGCAGGTTGTGTCATTGGAGAATGGCTAATACTTGTACTTCATTCATATTTTTGATAGTTTTTGGGGGGGCTTTCTTCTCAATACACTGATATGATTGATTCAAGTTTGAAGTTGGTGCTGATGAGGGCTTCTGTTCAGCAGCCTAAAGTCAAATATTTGCACCAGTAGCTGTCTGGTGCTCTGCTGAGAGAGAGTTTCCTCACAGAGGCAACTCTTCCTAAGCACCCTCACTTGGGAATAGAGAGGGATGGATATAATCTTCCCCCGTGTTGCTTTCTCTCAAGAAAGAATCTGTCTCCTCCCGATTATCTGTTTTTGGAAAAAGAATGGTTCAGCCAAAGCAGGATAATATCTCTGCATTTTCTTGAATTGTCACTTTAAACAGTTTCATCATGTTCTGACAGCTTTTATGAGCGAGTATGCAGTCTGAGAGCATTTTTAGGGAAACTTTATGCAAACATTCAAGTCAAAGGTATAAAACATTTTCAGGCTAGATTTTTAGGCAAAGCAATAATAATAAAAAAAAGTTTTTTTTCTTTTTTTGAGGGGGGGGTAAAGCAGACTTGAGAAGACAGAATAGGAAAGGCTGTTACCAGTATGAGCAGTCATCTAAGTTTAAAAAACCAAACTGACACCTCTACAATGCAGCAGGCTTGTTACGTTCTAAGGGAGGCATACTGACTGCTTTTCCTTTGTACTCGTTGGTACAAAGAAGGAAGGTGTCCTAAACTACTGATGAAGGACCATTTTGCTGGAAATACATTGCAATTTTACTCTTGGTAGCGAAGTCATGGACACTCGTAACTGTGGAAATGGACTGGAAGTAGTACCTGAAGTGCAGCTGCTACCTCAGCATGTTACTGTCTTACAGAAAAGGATTCATGAAAATCCAGCTAGGGGGGGATCCAGAGGTCTCCTTTGATACTTTTATATTTGGCAGGATCAGGTGTTGTAGAGACCCTTCAGTAGAGCCCTGCAATTCCCCCAGTTTTATACCCCCACTGTTTAGATTCCTTGTGTCTGCCAAGGGCTCTGCCTTGACATTGCTGGTGGACACTTGTGCCCCTAGTTTATATGGTTAGAAGGGGATAAATACACCAAAGCATTTCAGATTGGTGCTTTTGCTCAAACTGAAGTTTTGCAAGGCTCTTGCACAAAGAAATTAATGATTAACTTAGTAAGTCGTACATGGAAAACGTTTATTATATTGGAGGGAGACTGACAATTCTGATAGGCATGGAATCATCCTACTTGAGGTAACTGAATGACTCAAACTCCTACTAAGGCAAGGTCTGTAGGAGTTTCACAAAATGTAGAGGAAATATCTCAGGTTATTAGAATGAAGTAAAATAGAAAATCTCCATACTGCTTTCCTATTCTAAAGTCTCAGTCTGTGAATTATAGGAAAACATGTTTTACAAGTCATTCTTTTGAGACAAATGTTTTACATCTGTTGTCTAGGGCTGACGGCCTAAATGATATAAAAGGGAGAACGAGTAATTCCATCTATTGACTGTGCAGCATTTTATCAGACTTATTGGAACTAAATTCACCATTTATGCCTTTCTGTCAGGGTCAGTAGTAGCTTTTCCTAAGCATTTTCCTTTTGGAGAGAACTTGGTTTTTCCTGCAATGTAAGTAACCTTGTGCCAATGTAAATTTTGAACAAAATCATGGGGTGCTTACTGCATTTTTTAAAAGGCATGTTTGTAAGAAGATAAAAAGCCAATTTTTTCAATGAGCAAATCTTACCATATTTTCTTTGGTTTTGTGCTGAGAGATTATTCCCAGAGTACCTTGTGCATTGTGAGGCTTTTTAAAATAGACTTTGTTAAAGCTGGTAAACCAGAAATGTCACTTAAGAGTCATACTATGAGCTAGAGACACCTCTAATTGGAGCATCATGTCCCATGTTAATGTTGGAAATAGGATACGGCTCCCTTGTGGAGTACTAGAAAAACAACCTCAGATTGTGTTGTGCATGGATTTTCCAGAGCTTGAATTTGTCAGCTTTAACAAAAGGCAGCTATTGGTTTTGAATCCTTCCAAAATATCCCCCTTGTGGTTTGAGCAGTGGGGGTTAACATTTAGCCCTGGGTGTACCTGTCAATGTTGCACTCACTGCCTCCTTTTAGAACTCTTCTTATTTTAATATCTTTGATGCACTCTGTTTGTGCTCCTTTTCCCAGTTTTGAGAAAGTTCTGGATTTCCTTGAGGAGCAGGTCCTTCTGATGAACTTCAGGAAGAAGGAATCTCTGCAGTGACAGTACTGCTCCCCAGCTCCAGCCAGATCTGGCTGCTGCGTTTGCTCATTAGAGCGAGGATGCAAACAGCAGCAGATGCCTGTTGGTGGTAATTAGATAAAAGAGTACTGCAAATGCTGCTCTGAGAGGGGAGGTGCTTCCCAGACAGGTTGGAGAGGGATCATTCCTATTTTGAAGGGCTGCTCTTAGATTTCCCATAGTCCAGCTTTCCTGACTGTTTTGCTAATTAAGGAAGTGCATCTCCTCTCCTATGTCCTAGTGTCATTCTCTTTCTGGCTCTTACATCTCCCTTATTTTCCTATTTTCATGACACATGACTCTATTAGTTGTTAGGGTTGTGGTTAATCTGCACCTCTGTGTAGGTAGAATTGTTTGGAAACACCGGTCTCCTTCTGCCTTGCTTTTTGCAGAGTATGGCCCCAGCTGTCTGGGGACACAGCAGAAAATGACATTTATTGCAGCTTGGGCTCTGGTTGCTGTGTTTCAGGGCAGTTCAGGGCTGAGCTTGTCGGCTGGCTCTGGCTTTTGAGACAGGTCATCTTCTGTGCTAGAAAGGTGTGGAAGGCTGCTGCACAGAGCAGTGTGGGGTAGAGAGAGAGGGAGAAGTTCTTGGTTAAGAAGGATGACCTGCCTTATGACAGCTGCTGTGTTGAGCTCAGCACCTCTTTACGTCCTCAGCCACATGAGTCATTCTTGCATGCAGAGGGGCTGGGGCAAATGAACCTGGAAAGAGGAAGGATGACATCTTCCTTTTTCAGGCCAGTGCTTTGACTGACCTGGTAGCCTTAAAATAGGCAGTTACAAGTGGCAGGAAGACTGTTGGAGCAGGAGAGGGATGCCACAGACACTGAGGGGCATCAAAAGGATCCTCTTGTGCTTTATCTAACTTGTCTGTTGGCAAGTTTAAAGCCTGCTGCATTCCCATCTCGGGATGAGATATGAATAGTTTGAATTTAATAGGTGAGGTTTTTTTAACGTAAGCTACAAGTAAGTGCTCTGTTTATTAATAGTCACAGTTCTGTGAAAACTGTGAGTGTGGTGCAAACTCCTCTTACATTTAGTGGCAGTGTACAAAGTTCACCCCAGCCTGCTGGCTTTGTGTTTTCTAATGCCTTTGTGAGGTCCTTCACTGTGAAGTGGACTTTATCAGTAGCTATGTGTGATTGCAGTGCTTCAGTCCAGGTGTGGCAAGCACTCCTAAAATGCATTTTTGTGTGGTGTTTAATCTGTTCTTTACCCCTTGTGGTCTTGCTGTACAGATTGGCAATTCCTCATCCACATGACCAGCTTCTGTTTCAGTTTGCCTGTTCAAAATGCCTGCTCAGGGTGCACGCACTCCCCTTCCCTCTGGGCTGTATCAGGGTGTGCCCAGCCAACACAGCTCACCTGAGGCTGTGCCAGGATAGGCCAGCAGCCAGGGTCACCTGCTGCCACGTGCAGCTTAGTCCAGGGTGTGAGCAGCACTTCAGAGAAGAACATGCAAATTCTGGGCCCTGAGAGGATACTTCAGCCCCAGTCTTAACTTTTACAAAGGCAGGGATAAACAGAAATGAGAGAGTCTGCACAAAGATACTGTTACCTACCTTTCTGTCTGTTTGGGTTATTTCATGGGCTCCTCATCTCACAGCCTGGGCAGGGCTTCCTGGTGGAGGCTTTTATGTTATTTTCTTTCAGGTTTTGAGCTTGCAGGAGGTGATCTGGATCCTGGGGGACTGTAGCTCCCCTCTAGGCTTCTAACACAGCTGTGGGTTTTTCAGATCCAAAACATCCCCTTGGGAATTTCTTAATCCTTACTTTGATTGAGAAGATATTTTTGGTTGATTGGCAGGGTATTTTTGCTTTGAAGAATTATGAAGTCCCTTGGATGTGGCTGTCTGAGATAAGACTCCTCCTAGGCAGTTCAGTGGACTCCAGATTTTAGCCAAGCAGAAGAGCCCTCCTTATCAAATGCAGCAGAATGACAATAATTCTTTCTTTCCGGGCTAAATGGTGACCCACTCTCCATAGTTATAGCATATAGTTTTTGTGTTATAAATCCTATGGCCTCTATAAACACTTAAGTTGGTAATATTTTAGGCACTTATATAGCTGAGCTATATGAAGGCAGCTTGCTTTGGGCTCTTATGCGAGGGAAGGAAGTACAAATCATTATGTTGTGAGCCAGAGTTCTCAAAAGATCAGTTACATCTTTCAAGGAAGAAACACTGTTAGGTAATTGATTGCTCTGATGTACTTGATGTAAAGTTAAGTGAATAAAGATGCTAAGTAGGATGGTGTATCATTTTACAGTGGTGGTAATAAACCAGTCCTGGGGATTCTTTCTGTGTCTAATGCCATACTTAGTTTGCAATACCCTCACATTATATTCTTGTTTTTCACAATAGGCCGTAAGTGCTAGTTGTGAGAGAAGAGTTAGATCTTCCCACAAATTAGCTTAAGGGAATGTTTTAATGCATCTGTGCCTGTATCCTTGGCTGTCTCTCCTGATCCTATAATTCAAAAGCCGATGACAGCTGCAGATAAAATGGATGACACGGCTCATGATTCGCATAGGAATTGAAGAGGAACCTCTGAGAATTGTGCCCCCTATGCAGAGAGAAACATCAGCTTGTACAGTTGAGTATGGCACTTAATGAGCTTCCTTAGTCTTCAGGTCTGACCTGACATTAACCAAAGTGACTTGGAATAATTTTGATCGGATGGCTTAAAAGGTTGTACGTAATTTGAGTTTTGAGGTTGCAGATGACTTTTTAATGGATTACAGGCTCTGACTGTGAAAGCATCAGGTACAATTGGTTTATACTTATGAGGGCCTCTAACTAAGACTGATTAGAAGAAATTAAAAAAAAAAAATGGAAAGCTAAGTTGAATTTCTCTTAGCATTCATAGGGCTTAATTTCTTCTTAGACACTGAGACCCCTTCAGTTTGGGGATTATTTCCCAAGTAAAATTATCATATTCCATTTAGGGGCATCTGAAATGAAACTGGATGAAGTACTGCAAAAACCCTGTCAAGAGCAATCCAGCACTAGTAGTAAAATGGACTGAATAACCTCAGACTGTTTGAAAAGGCCATGTTTGCCGTGTCAGCAGAGAGCACCCTGCAAAGTCTGGCATATTGTAATTGCTTTGCTCCTAGTGTACAAAAATACTGCACTGCCTCAGATATGCCCTGATAAAAGCTGCTTATGACTGTACTGTAATTTTTGCCTTTTACCTCATACTGAAATAGAAGGGAGACCATTTTCACCCAGTGTTTTTACCTTCTGGCTATCTTAGGACTGAACTATTCTATCCAGCTGTACAGCTGATGAGGATACAGGGGCTTGTTTTCTTGCGTCAGAAAGCAAGACTCCCTTTTGCATGATACTCTCTTATGAGGATATGTATGAACCTTTTCCTTTCTTGCCACTGTTTAAATTTAAAAAAGGAGTGTTGAGGCAGATGAATGCAGTATCAGCGTAGTAAAGGACATGAAGTAAAATGCTGTGGAAGATTTGCAAAATCTGGTTTATGGTCATAAATTTTATGCAGTGTTAACCCTGCAGATGCTGATGGCTGGTTAGCTGCTCCCATCTTTGAAACTGGGTGTTTGGAAGGACTTGCTGTGATATATTTGTGGGCAGTTGTTCTATGGAAGTTCATTTGTAGGAATGTGGCTGCTCTTGAGGACCCAGTCAATATATTCTCAGAGACCAGGGAATGAAAGTAGCATCAACTGGGGTAAAGAACTGTGTTCTTGAAAGGCAAACCTGAGTCTGGTTTTGTCTGAAGCTGTTTTAAATCTGGGTTTTCAGATTCCAAGGTTGGTGGTCCTTGTTCAGTAGCCTTACTGACCCAGTAGGTCCTTCAGGGTTGGCAGGCCATATAAAACCACAAATGTTCATTCAGTGTTTAGTCTGCAATTGCTTAAATGATTACATTATCTATGAACTTCATGTGATTATTCAAGTAAGTTTTTTAAAATTTACTATGTACAGTTTCTGAACCTTTTAGATTTCAATTTAAATGATTTTATACTTGGTTTGCCGTACTAGGTAACAATGAGAAGTGGGGATAGCGATATTTCAGATCTAGACGGTATTTGAGTAACATTAGTTTAGGAGCAAACAATTTGTCATCTCTCACTTTTTGGAACAAAAGAAGCTAATTCACGTTCAATTGACAGCAATTTTCATTTATAATGGTAGGTCATACTGAAGAATGTGTGGCAGTATGACTCAAGTTTTTTAAAATGACATCCATATGGTTGGCTTGTTTTAAAAGGCAGTTGGAAAAATAATATGGGCCCAAACATAAATCCCTGCTGTTCCTTTTCCCATCTTAGTATAGAGAGGACAGCACTTGTTGTTGGAATGCCTTAAGTTAATTGTTGTTTGAAATGGAAAGTGCAAAAGGTCGCGTGTTGTTTAGATGTTGTAGTTTTAGGGGGCTTTTTGTTTATTTCTTATGATTGGTACTGAGAAGAATGAACCAAATACAGAAAGCAGGCTGTTTCTGTGGAGGCTGAAAATGTCTGCTGAGCCATTCAACTAGAGATTAGTTATGGGGTAGTCAGCAAATGTTCTAGGGAGAGCTTGTAGCTCTGGGAGTACTTGTCCATGGGAGTCCATGGGAGTAATTGTAGCTCTGGCTGGTGGATACTTACTAAAAGATTTAAGGATAATAAAACATAGTAAATGAGATGATTAATTAGGCAGAGGATATAATGAAACTGTAAAAAAAATTAAAATGAAAAAACAAGCATCTTTCTAGTAATTTGTTTAATCTCAGTAGATACCTGGTTTTGACTCAGTAAACCATCACTAACACTGAAAAAACTGTCTGGGGCACAGGTTGAAAAAGATAGTTGGGAGTCTTTAGGTGAACATCTTTAGAAGACAAATAACCTTTTGTTTGAGTAGATGTTCATGGGAGAAAATTTCCATCTGTTACAAAGTATGGGGAATCTGTTACAAAGTTTGGTGTTCCCTCCCACTTCCTTGTAATTTATTTTAAAAAGATGAAATCTTGAACTGTTTATGTTCTTTTATATTTTCTGGAAGCCTCCCAGGCCTTGGGAGTGCCAGCCCTGTCTTTCCAGAGCACAGTGAAGGTCTGGACCCTTGGCATGCTGTAATGTAAAGTATGGATCTTATCAAACTAACTGCTGTGGGCTTTAATTTAGAGTTGAAATGTGGAACTGTCTAGCACATTTCTGTTGCATGTAACTCTTAAAAGCAGGTTTTTAAATTTGTTTTCAATTTTCTGTTAAAAATAGAGGAGGTTGCAACAGATACAAAGAGCACAGTGGTGCCAGATGCCAGAACCTTGCTGTAGGCAAAAATGTTTGTTGTTCTGACCTTCATAAGCAGGATTCATTTATCACAACAGTGGAAGGGCTGGAGTCAGGTCATCTTGTGGGATCCTTCACATTCATCTTTCTGCAGGATGTGCAAGTCATATCAAATGCTTCTGGATTGCAGGTCCCATAATAATTGGTTGTAACCTGCAAATGGCATGAAACTCCAGATGTCTTTTTGAGCTGACAAGCAGGGAGGAAAGAAACAGGGGAGAGTGGCAAACAAAGGTTGAACAGCGAGCTGCAGGTCTGTGCAGGTGAGTCCCCTGTTGGGCTCCATGCCCACTCAATGTTTTTTAGGCATGGATCACAACAGAGCATATGGAGAGCTGGTAGCCCTTCTTAGGCTGCAGTGCTGCCCATCTTCTACTGTGGGAATGTCCTATGGGACACAACACAGGAACAGCAGTGATCTAAAGGAAAGGTTCTAAAGATTGACAAGCAGACTTTCTGTCACCTTAGAGTCACCTCTCTTACACGCTTTAGTTTGTCCATCCATTGCCCTGTGTTAGTCGGGCAAGATCCATGGTCTGTTGGACTGGAGTCTGTGGAAATTGAAATCTGTGTTTATTACACAGAACAGCTGAAACAGACTGATAAGGTATGGGCTAACTCCAATAAAGCCTGAAACTTAATTTGATGACAGTGAGCAGTGAAAAACATTTTCACTTTAATTACAAACTAAAGAAGCATGTATTTCTGGGTTTTGAATAATGTAAAACAGTTTCCAGATTTTCTGTGGCTTTAAATACTAAAATGAAGATGTGTTCAGTGGAAGCTTTCACAAATGTGACACAATGTGGAAACTTGGAATATTTTATGCATATAACAAGGCTGTTTTGTTTTAGATGGAAAAAATACTGCTTCTGCAGTGGCAGTTTATATTCCTGCAAGACTGCTGTCTAGATGAAGAGTCACAGTTTTGCTCGCAAGTGGAAGCAGGGACTTAAATGCCTGGACCATCTTATTTGTATTACTCTTACATTCAATTTATTAGTAATACCACATTGTAGTGATATAGGCACAGTGTAGATCTATCAAGCATTTAATGAAGAATGTGGAGTCTAATCTATTAAGAGTTCCAATTCAGGTGTCCTTGATATTTATGGTGTATCCATATGCAGTGAGGAGAGAGGGATGAGCGAGTCCTTGTCTGGTCACTGGGCAGTTCAGTTATTTTCCATCCTGCAGTGAGGCTTCAGTGCCTGTCTGTCTGCCAAGCCAGGAGGTGTCAGGGAGAAGGGGTGTTGTTCTTCCTCCACCCCAGTGCTCCCTGGAAAACAGGCAGGGCTCAGGCTCCTTTATTGCCTCTGCTTCTCTCACGGCTGGGCTGGGGAGCTGAAGTAAATGGTTGCTGGAGGGCTGGCTGACTTCTCTGCCTGGAAGGATTAGGGACAGGTTAATGCCAATGTTACTCCTTAAAAGGAGGGATGTGCTTCTACAAGTGAAGTCTGCCCTGTGCTGTCCTGAGGTAGTGCAAGCTGGCTGTCTCCTGTAGTGCATCTGCTAAGATTTTAAAGGATGCTATTTCCATTCCAAAATACAATTACCTAAAAAACTGGTATTAGGAAAAGGAACCCAAACTGCCTTTGCAGAAATGACTCACTGACCCTTACAAAGCTTAATGTTCTGTGTTGTCTCTCAAAAACTCGATTTAGTATTACCTGAGAAAGAAGATGGTCTCCAGTTTACTGTGTTTCACCAAGACTGAGGAGGAAAGTGCAGCTGATTTATAGTGGTGAGCTGTGCAAAGAAATCCTGTGCTCTGTATAAAATAATGCTCTGTGGGCAGAGAAGGTGCAAGGCCATGGTCTAACCCCTCTAAACCAGGCAGTGGTCTAAACATCTGTAAGTGTGGTTAAGAGCCAAATGTGATGGGAACATTTTGAAGCTGGAAGCTGTGTGCTAGAGGTTTCCATCAGGATATGGATGAAGACAAACCACCCTCAAAACAAGTGTTACTTTCTCCTTCAGTTCCAAAGTGCTATCTGCTGAAGACACTGCCACCAGCAAAAATGTTTTTCTCTCAAGTGACTGTTTCTCTTGAATGTAAGAGTATCTCTGTTCTGTTTGGTTTTTTTTTTCCTCTAGCTGCACAATGGATTGCACAGATGGCCTAGCATAAGGAAGAAGGAAAATAAGGATGATGCTTTTTGATGGATTTATTTGTATACAAGTCCCAGTGGACCTAAGTATTAAATAGCTTCTGTTTTTTTAAAGCTGGCATGAGTATACAGAAGACTGGGCACATGTCACTAGAGCTGGATTTTTTTTTAGTAGATAAAGTGGATTTTAGTCTTAGAGTGGATTTTTAGTAGAAGCTTGTAAATGACTGGACTTGAGTTTCTAAAAAGTATAACATAGTGGGGGAGAAACACAAATGGTGATTGAAAGGAAATATTTTTTATAAGAAACCTTGAAGCTGTTGTTGGGACTGGCAGATACAAATTGCCTCTACCTGTTAGTTTTTACATGCAGAAATGTTTAAACAGGTGATATTCAGTATGATTTGGTATAAAAAACCTGCTTGTCTGTTTTGTGAGAGAGTGATGAAAGCTGATGTGCCAGTACCCTTTTGGTCAATACCTGCTGAAAAGCTGTTTTCCTCTAATCCTCTATTAAAAGCTCTGGCTTCCTGCAAAATGTCAGAAGGAAGGGACTGGTCAGACAGAGGGTTAAGAGCTCACCTCTGTAATAACATATGTTATTGCACTTTGATTTTTTTCATTGCTTTTTTCTTTCCATTGATGGCAACTGCTCAGTTATCTCCTGTTGCTTACAAGTCCTTTTAAAATGCCACCAGTGTTTATATGCATTGTTAGTGCAAAGGAGTCTTGACTGAAAACTCAGCTGAAAGCAGCATGTTTGCATGCAAAGCATTGAAGATCTGAACCTTTAAATGTAAAGGGCTAGTCAATATTTTTGACATTGTTAGCATTGATGAATAACCCCTTTTCATGAGTGGCAGTGCTTAGGATGCTGTAGAATTATAGCCCTAGGGAGAAATGGCATGTGTTAGTCAAGTGTGAACACCCTGGGATTACGCTTGAGGCATTTCAACTTCCTTCTTTAGCTACTGGAGAGGAGGAGGAAATGATCCTTTTTTCTTCTGCTCTTACTCATCGACCTTGGAGACTCCATCCATAGTCAGTTATTGTGTATTGGAGTTATTTCTGGCTCATTGTACAGTTACATAAATGCTTGTGCTGGAAGAGTGCAGGGGGTGGGAATATTCCGCTAGAGAGCTGAAGGCAAAGCAGAGAAACTTTGCTTCTTCCCCTCCTGACACTGACAGCAGAGCTGATTTCAGTGGGAGTGGGTTTAGAGTCCTAGGTTTTGGTAGAACATGCTACTCTTCCTGCTCTCCCTACTTTTTATTGTTCCTGTGTCTGCCCTCAGCTACTACTGTGTTGTTACAAGTTGATGTGGTTCTTGTTTATTTCTGTGTGTCTCGTCCTCCTGCAGTGTTGCTGGATCCTGCTGGATTGAGTTGTAGAGATTCCAATTTTGCTCTAATGACAGAGTGATAGCAGTGCTTGGAGGTACCAGAGATAGCAGCAGTTTCTGGAAAAATCCCCACATTTGGTATCATTTGAAAACTATCCACCCAAGAGGATTAACTCATGTTTTGCAGGCAGAGTTTAAAATTCTGCAGGAATTTAAAAAAAAAAAAAAGGTGGGCTTGCCAAAGGGAAACTTTTCAGGCACGGGTAGTTGAGAAAGTGGGTTTTGTTTGGTCGGGTTTTTTTTTCCCATCAAAGGAATGCTTCTATGCAAGTGGAGCTTTCTTGAAGACATGCCTTTCTTTGTAGTGCACTTGTGTGTTTTTCAGTGTGAGCTATATTTGCAGTTTAACCACAAACTGTTGCTTGGCAGTGAGAGTTACAGTAATGAAATCACCTGTCAATAACTATATTGATTGGCCGTGTCTGCCTGGGCATCTTCATGAACTGAAACATGAAAGCATGATCTAGTGGTGCCTAAAGATAGAAAATAATTTCTTTAGAACTGCAAATACTGATAACCTCTGGAGATGTGCTTGCTTGTTGTCAGGTTGTTCTGTGCATGTAGGAGCATGTAGGCAACCTGGTTTCTGTATGGCAACTACAGTATTCTCTCATATTCTCCGAGTTGAAAACAAGTATACAGAGGAATCTGGAGACAATGGTACAGGGATGTTTTGCCTTCCAGTTGCAGAAAAATGGTCTGATTTGGAGCAGGAAGAGTGAAAAGGCATCATGAAAAAATCAGTAGGTAGTGCGGTATAGTCTGTGTGGGAAATTAAGTTATTTGAGCACAGAAGGGCACATTTTAAATGCCTGGTGACTTCCAGATGAAATGGAATTGGTCCCACAGCTTTGCAAATGGATCAGCATCTTTGAATATCAAGGCAAAGAGTTTGGTCAGCCCTTTAAGAAATGGGGAATAAGCAACCTATTTGGTGGGACTGAAGGTGGAGTGTGCAAGAGACAATGAAACAAGCCCAGTTCTGGGAAAGAACCATGCAGGTTCAGTGCCTGTGAGAATGAAGGTGGATTTTGTGGTCACCCAAATAATGAACTGTTAAATAGAACTTGAAGGCCATTAAAGGATGGAAATAGTTGTGAAGGATGTGCTAGCTTTTACTCATACAGTACATTCTACCCAAGCTTTAAGAGATGCTAACAAAAGTGAATCATACATGGAAAAATCTATTTATCTGTAACTGAATCTTCTCTTTATTATATGTGTGTTTCCATATGTGTGCATCTCACATACTGATAAGTGGGATCTGTTTGCATAGATACATGATGCCATTTTAAATCACAGCAACAAAAGATTTAACAAAAATAATACTGAAAGTGTAATTTGCTACATAAATAACCCTTTTGTCCTGGTAACTACTTTTATCAAGTTTAAAAGGGTAGGGTTTTTTTAACAGAACATCTCAAATCAGAATGATCATTTTGCACAGCCAAGGTATAAATGTACGTGTAAACCTTGGCTAGTAATTAGTTTATTATCTGATGGGTAACTGGGGACCTGAGACAGTAAACTGCCATAATTGCCTTGTGATATGGAGATGGCTGTTTGTTTTTATGTAGACTTACCTTTGTGTTGTTGAAAATAGATTATTGTTCCGTTTCCAAAGAGAGAACAGTAGAAGGAGCAGAGAAATCAGGCAGTATGGGGCTTTACGAACAGATAAAAAATGCTCAGGTCAAAGAGTTTGAGCTCTAAATAATGTTTCTTTTCATTCACTACCAAGGTCACAATGCAGGGTGGTGGCAGGGAAAATGCAGAATTGCAGGGATATGTTTGCATTTCACGCAGGCAGCTGAAGTGAGCAGGGCTGCAAAGCAGCAGTCTGAGGCCATTATGTTTTACTGAGAGATGATGCCAAGCAGAGCTCTAGTGCAGAAGACTGTGAAATTATTAAAATTCTCACATGGTGGTTAATATGCTTCTTATCAGTATCCTTATTTGAGATTCATGACTGTACAACACAGAAGGCTGGATCGTGATTAAACCCACTGCACTGGTTTTCTCTTCTGCATCAAACAGGTGGAGACAAAAAGGCATAAAAGGATAGCTGGCTGGAAAATGTAGCTGGCAAAGGGATGAGATGACAGTTGAAGAGGCAAACTCTTGGTTGATCTAAGCAGGCACAGAATTAGATTGTAGTTCTGGAAAAAGTCAAGTAGATTGTTAGCATGGCTGAGTGCCAGACTTTCTATTCTCTGTGTTTCACAAACCATGGTGAAGTTGGAAACATGAGTGAAATGTAAAGACCTTTAATAAAATATCATTCTGTCAGCCACTATGTAGCTGGTATTTCCCTTCTGGACTCAGAATGAATGGGTGAATGGTTATTAATATGTAATGAGATCATATGGGAACAATAACATTGCAAGCAAAGGAAAAAGGATTTAGAGAAGGGAATCATTCATGTGACAGTCAGGCTTGCCATGCTGGCATGTTCGTACTGGTAGGGCATGGTCCTGAATGCTTGTGCAAGTGTTTTAAATGCTAGAATCAGCAGGATGCTTGAACCATGAAAGCAGGTGCCCTTCTGACACTATGCTGTACCAAGTCTCTTGTTCCACTTCCCTGCCTTTTACCATGTTTTCCGCTATCCAGTGAAAACTGCTGGAGGCAGAGGTCATGCCTTTTATTTGTCTATAAGGTGCTGCTACTTGTGAGGAACATATTTTTTTGGTTGCTGGAGAAACAAGAGCATTGGTAACAGACCCTTGCATATATAAAATTCTTTAAGTCTCTATAAAGATGTGTTTACCTCAATCTGTGTGGGAGCCTGTAACTCCTGGATTTCTGAAAACTGAAAGTGTACACTAGAGAAAGGCTCAGTCTGTACTCAGACCAAACTCTGGGCTGCTGTCCACTGTCTGGGCTGGATGGGCATTCAGTCTGACCCACTCATTGCCCTGGTGCTGTGTCACATGGACAGAGCAACCCCAATAGAGCTTGTGTTCCTCCTGGGTGAGGAGGGAAATGGCAGAAAACTTCCTCCCTCCATGGGATTTCCCTCTTTCGGTGACTACAGAGTGTTCAGTGCAAGCTTTGTTATACTGTACTTTTTTTAAAGCAGCTTCATGACTTGGGCTAAATCACCAAAGAATTTTGAGGTTGGTCATTTCTGATGGAGCTCGTCCTTATGTAGCAACTTGCAGCTTGCACTCCAGTGCAAAAATAACTACAGACTGTGGCTTTGTGTATTGGGAGATGGAGAATGAATATATATTTTAATACAGTTTAACACAATGTTTTCCAAGCTTTTATTACCCAAGGACTGTATCATGATGGAACATAAACCTGCTGTTACTAGACTTAAAATGATAGTGTCTCTTATTAGCTAGGTATTAGGCATAGAATATAAACTAGATAGGTTTTTTTTTTAATTTGGGCGGTCTTCCTCAGATGACTTTGCTATAAAGCTTTTCTGGTGCTGTTTCACCAGCAACATCTGGGCTATTTGCAGATGCTTGTGTTAAATTTGTTTCCCAATCTACTTCTGTTGATCCATCATGGACACAAGCAGACAGTTAATATGTACCTAGGAGGATATACTCATGATGTTCTTAATTGGTATTGCAACAAGTTGCTGCAATACTTATGTGATATCTAATTCTTCCAGCACCTCTGTGGGTGTCTGCCCCATTCCCCATCTGTAAGGTGGCATTTCCTTTGCATGGCTGAACCTCTGTCTCTGTACGAAACAAAGGGCACTGGAGGCTGAGCAGAGCTGCAGGTAGACAGGTGCTCAAAATCCATGACCAAATAGAAAGGGTATTCAACTGGTAAAAATGCTTATTAAAAAGGTATGACTTTGATATAGCTCTCAGATTTCAACTTCCCTGCCCTCCATCCTTCTATGTGTTACTTTTCAAGTTTGTGTGAGCTTCCAGGGTAATTTCTTCTTCTAAGATCAAAAGGCTTTTCACAGTTGTATGGGTGAAACTATGATGGATTTCAGGGATTTCAGAAAAGCTTTATGGAAAGGAATTTCAAGAACTGCATCATAAATATAACTGAGCAAAACAAATACAAAAGTGATAGGCTGGCACTTCAGTGCTGAAGTGTGTCTCACACTCAAACCAGCCAATGAGCAGATTCAAGAATAAAAATGCACAATGTATACTCAGAAGCAGAGGAGAAACAGATTCATAGCTGTGTAATGAAGACTGCTTCTTGTAAACAGAGTGACATGAGGGCATAGATGCTAATTAAGCATACAAATTGAATTTGCAAGGATTTCCGAGCAGGGAGGCTCTAAAAGCAGGCTTGGTTTTTCTGGAGGATAGCACGAATGATTTGCCTTTATCAAGATGCTTCTAGGAGCTTAGATGTAGTAGTGTTCAGAGCTTTTTAGAATCAGGAAGGGAAGTGCCAGAGACAAAGTGACAGGCTCTTCGTCCTTTCAGAAATGGCAGATCTGTCCTCCTGGCTCGAGAGTTAAACAAGGAAAAATTAAAAATGGGTTTTTAAAAAACTGTTTAAACTTTTTCAAATTTAAATGAGTTGACCTTTTAAGGTTCTCACCCTGATCAGTGCTTTGCTAGACTGTTAAAGGAGTTTTTCACAGCTGAGAGTTACCTACATGAAGCTGTAATTGTGGGTTTTAACTAGAGTGAGGTTTGCTGACACACCTTGCCTGCAGGTTAAAGAAATTACAGCATTTTATAACTTTCCAGAGGCTGTTGGCAGCTGGATGAGTCTGAGCCACAGATCTGTCACTGTCCTTACCTTGCCATTCACAGAGCTGTGAGAGAGGGCTATTAATCATCCTGCCTAAGGCCTGGGAGTGTGTGGAAACGCACAGAGAATTGACATTGCTTCTGAACCGTCAACACGGTGGGATCCCTTAGTTGCTGCGTGCTTTAGGTCTGAAATGCTGACAGAATCATCAAAGTCTCTCTGAGGACCCCTTTTTCCTTCTGGGCTGGTGTCAGAGCTGCCACCTTATCTCCCCTGGAGAAGGCAACAATTGGTTTCTTTCTGAATCCCCTCCAAGAGCAGTTAGTGTGGCACAAGAGTTGGTTTTGGCAGGAGGGACTCGTGTTTAGGTTTGTTGTAGGTGTGGGCACTGAGGCAGTGGTGGTGAGGAAAGAGCAGAAGCCCCTTCCTGTATCTTGAAGGGACCACTGTGGTGGGATGAGAGCTGGTGCTGGGGGATGAATGCAACAGATCATCTTCAGCATAAGTTCTGGTGGTCTGAGGACTTTCAGGCTGGAGTTAAAATTTGCTAAGGTCAAGTTTTGAAAACACACAAGTGAGATTTTGTTTGCTGCTAAATATTCTGTGGTTCTCAGCTTTAGGATACAGGTTGAATTGAGAAGAAGAGTTGTGCTAAACTTTGCCGTCAAATCAAGCCCAATTAGTGGTTTGTGCATTTATTACATTGGTGTTATTGTTAGGGTTTTGAAAAAACCCACTATTACAATTACATCTGCGGACTTTCTCACAGATGTTACTATCTCCCATACAGTACAACTTCTTGTTTGCAAGCACTGCTCCTTCCTTTCTTCTTCCTACATTCCCATGTAGAAATTTCCCAGTAGTTCTCCAGTAGCCTGAGGGTGAAATTTTGCCTTTACCAACATTAGTGGGGAATCTGCTGCTGACTCCAGTGGGATCATTATTTCATCCTGTTTAGGGAGGAATCTTTGCCCAAGTGAATACTGCAGGACTTGGTCCAGCAAGAGCTAGTGCTCTCTTGTCAGCAGTACAACCCCTCCCTTTACTTAATTTCCATAATAACTTGGAGACAAGAAAGCTTTTTTATTTTTTTTTCCTTCCCTATTAAATCTAGCCATAATGGATGCCCAGTGGAAGCTGAACATTACTTCTGCAAAACAATCTCTGCAGTAACTGCAGAATTTAATGGCTTTACATTACCCAAACAGGTTGTGTGTACAAAAAGCAGTGATGCCAGCCCAGAAGTTGTTGGTATTCTGCTTTCTGTGGATATAAAATTCCAGTTCTCTTCACTCTTCCCAGTTAAAAGTTTCTCTTTGAATAAAGGAGCAGCTGATCAAAAAGGGCAGTTCTAGTTAACAGTCTTCTTAATAATGACAACCCTAATATCTCCATCACTTCCATATGGTTTCCATCTCAGTGACTTCACACACTTCCGTTCACCTGGGTAGTCAGCAAAATATTGATTATCTCTACTTCATTTTGTTGTTTGTAATCTAGGAAATAATAGTAAAATTACATTACTTCCCTGCACCAAAGCAGAATTCAGAACTCACATATTTTCACCTTCCATATTTTTCAGTCTCCTTCCAATCTCTAGCCACACACAGCTGTTTACCTCATTAAGCCATCTCTTGATGTATCTCAAAAAGATACCATAATTTAGGTGAAATATAATTCAGGAACACCTACAATAACCATTTCCACCAGTACTGACACCAGCAGAAGAAATTCAATACAGCAGTCACAAGCCTAGCATTTGCAACACTGTAAGGGAATTTCAGTCCTTCAAATGGTTCATGTGTTCACAGTTTGCCTGCTAAATTTATTAGGAAAATGTTAATCACTGTTGGTTGTCGAATTCAAACAGACAATTAAAGTCAAATCTTCTACACCAGTCCCAGAAGACTGCACAAATTTGTAATTTGTACAGACGGCTGGAAATTTTAATTATTATGACAAAGACCTTCCCAAGCTGAGCATGACATGTCATTTCAATACCTCTGGCGTTTTATAGTCATTCCCATTTTTAAATGATGTAACTCCCTTTCTATGGCTTTCAACACACTTGTCTTTTAAGATGCCAGATGCAACAATCAGCTATGCCAATAGCTCATCTTACCTCTGAGAAGCAGATATCACTCAGGCACCATAAATTTCAAAATCCACAACCCTCTTTACAAATAACCCCAAAACATACAGTAGGAGAGCAGAGTAGGAGACATACAGTAGAGAGAGAGCAGGAAGATACCCTACCCACCCCCATTCCCAGCTTTAAAAGACAAACTGGGGAATATAACAGCTGTGCCACTCTGTGGAAGAGGACTCGCAATCAAAGAAAAGCTTAGAAAGAAGCATCAATTCACACCGTGCTGTGCTAATGTGATCCCCAAATCCTAGACTGGTTTAACAGGAGAATAAATGCTATTGCATACTTTATAGAACAAAAGGACCTTCCAAAGCTTCCTTTTCAAAAATTATGACTGCCAGTTACTGTTTTGGAGACTAATGATGAGCAAAAATGTATCAGTGCTTCTCTGGAATTAAGGTGCAGGCATTGCAGAAAGGCACTGGGTACTGTGTGCACAGGGGTGAATACCTAACACCTTCCAGAAAGCTGAAGTCTCTTTGAGAAAGCACCTACCTATAGCTCTCTTCCCCCATTACTTCATGCTGACCCTCAGCAGCTGCTGAATGAACAGGAGATGTTCATTTCCTGTCAGTGCCTCAGCAGTGGCAGAGGAGTATAAAGGATCCTGCTGGAGTTCACTCTGCCCAGCAGACTCTCCAACAGTGAAATCCAGCATCCTGGTAGAAAAAGGTTCTTCTGCCTTGGCTGCGACACTCCTTTGGCTCTTTCATCTCACCTAAGACAAAAACTGAAACATGTCAACCAAAAATCCTGTGAAAGATTTGCAATCAGGAGAATAGAATAGATTGCATCATGGAAGATGAAAAGGAATCCAGTTTACCTATCTGCAGTCACGATCCAATCTGCTGTACCAACACACGTACACACCCACCTTCCCTGCTCTACCGTTGCTGTACAGACCATCTTGAATATACAAAAGAGCCCATATGCCTGAGCATAAACCTTTGGCACTATATTTGTACTCTGCATGAACACGTGAACTTTCAACTCCGCAGCTGGAATCAGCCAGAAAGTCTCAGGCTTCACACATTTTGTGAAGATAAGTTGTAACAATCTTTCTGCATTTTCAGCCAGCACTTGCATATCCCTTCACAATGAAGGTGCCAAAAGGCATGGCTCAGAGCCAGAGAAAAAACTGCCATCAGTCTTAGCAGTTTTCAGATTCAGTGCATAGATTTTGTTACATTATAAAAAAGGTGCCAAAGGCTCTATGAGACAAAGTCCCCCTTATTCTGCACTGTGCTGTGTATCATGCTGTAAGGCTGGAATGCTGAAAGGCCATTACACATATTTACATTGTAAAGCAGACCAAGGTCTTGAATCTCACAAAACCACTTTGTGTGAGGGAAGGAAGGGAAAGAAAACTGTTGTTCTGGCAACCTCAAGTGAGACAAATATTGTTCCTCCCTGTAGGAAAAGGGTATGAGAATGCATAGGCATGTGCACGGGCAGGTTTCACTGCAGCTTAGCTCAAGTAGGGTTTCTCATCATCTGTGGGTTTCAGAACAAGTTCCTGAGCACCCTGAGGAAGCGTGGGTGCTGCAGCTGAGTTCATCATAAAGCAGAGAATTCCCCAAACTCAGGAAGGAAGACTGCAACTCCCAGCTCATCAGGTTGGTAAGACATTTTTGAAACACTTGCCAAAACTATATGTTTCCAGTGTTTTGAGCTTAATTCATTTGCAGCAAATCAACATAAATTTTTCAAAAAAAAATGGAAAAGGAGACTAGTTGTCACTGAATGAGAATTTCTGAAGGACATAAAAGGTTGGGGGAAAGTCCAACTTTTCTGTTTCTGAAACCCTCCAACACGTTGGATATTGAATACCTTGGATGTTAAAGAAACGACCTTCCAAGTAGACATTGGTCACTTGGTCCACTTATTGGAAATAAGACACCATGTACACATAAATATCATATCTAAATAAACAAAGCACAAGCCATTGTGCAGTAATGCTAAGAAAATCCGCTGTGTCTAAAAAACCCAGGATGAGTAATACTTTTAATACTGCTGTAAAAGCAGTCCACATTATTGCACTTAAAACACACTCATTAAGGCTCCAAGGTGTTTTTCAAGCTTTCATAAAGGCAAAAATAATGGATGCTGCTGAAACAATAGTGTGATTTGATTTTTATAATAATAGTTAAAAGGCCTTGTAAAACACAAGAGCAAGCAGCAATAAGGCTGAGAGCTCAGGCCTTCTTTTACACTTAATTGAATAGTTAATCATGTAATGCACTCACTTTTTAATCAGTTTAAACTAATACAGCAATATGATAAATAATAACTTTGTTTTTATGAGAAAGCTTCTTTTGTATTCTTAGTTGCCAGGAATGAGAACTGTTTATGAAAAAGTAATTTATAGCAAAAGTTTATGTGGAATGTAGAGTTTCATGCATATCACACTGTATGAACAATTGAGAACTGAGAGAAACATTAATATGCTAAATTTTAACATTAGTTTCTCATAGTTCTGGGACCTTTAATCTACAGTTTGTAGAGCTTATATTACATTTGCTGCTCCTTCATAGAAGTTTGTATGTTTTCAGCTCTTCTGAAACTGATGAAATCCCATTCATAATGTCCAATGAACAATGAGATTTGCACAGTTTAAAAATTGGGACTTCATTATGGGCTCTGTTGCTTTCCCATTAAAGAGGAGAAAGAAAACCCAGAAGTAAATGAATAATATGATTTGCATGACTTTCATGCAATCTTCTCCTAATCCTAAGCCTTACCCCAGCTGTCTCTGTTCAATGCACACCTGAAGCCTGTATAAGGTCTGTGCACAAGCAAAGGCACCATTGCCAGCAGCGCCCTCAGACCCGGCCCTGCAATCCATAAAAATTTCTCCAAAAACGCAAACTTCACCTCACTTCTTTTATGACTTATTTGAATCTTTCCTTCTGTGCAGGTGCCACTAGCTTCAGTTCACTCCAAATGTGCTTTGATATACTCCAGGGTTTATTTGTATTAATTGCAGCACATTTATTGCCTTCCAAGAGCTCTTACAAAGCCACTGTTTTGTGCATCCTAGCGGCCTGGAATAACTTCCCAGTGCTCTTGCTTTTCCTTTGGTTTAGTTTATTTCAGCTACAGCTTTTCTCTGGAAAATATCTATCCAAATGACATAGTGGCATACCAGGGCTGTGTCCTTGCTGCCAGCTGGGTTTAAGTACACTGTACAGACAGGTCACCTGCAACCTCTGTAGAATTTGAAGTCAGATCAGCCTCATGCAATTAATTTGATAGAAGTAATTCTCTGCACAACTTTTTTTCTGTCATGTGGAAGGATAAAAGATTGTTATGTAACTATCCTTCCAGTAGCAGCCATCTGTATTGCTGTGTCCTTTTTTAGGACTGACAACATGGGGAGTTAATTTTCTGGAGATACTTGGCACCTTGCACTATTGGCTTCTTTGGCGCAGGTCCTGTAACAGTCAGGATTTTTTTTACCTCCTGCACAGGACAAACTGTATATTTTGGCTGTTTACCTTTAGGGATAGAGCTACCACTTCTGCAGATCCCTTTAGGTCATCTGGCAGCTGTTTATACAGCTGGGACCACAAAGAGCAGTGGATTGCATTCAAAAGGATGGCAGAATGAAAACAGATACTCCCAAAGGCTGAAGTCTGTTTTTCTTTGCTGAAAGAAAGGGGCAGTTTTCTGTGTTTTGTGACACCAGGTTATTCTTTGGAGTCATGTTCTTAATGCTTGTTCTTGCTTGCCCCAGAGGGCTCAGCAGTGACCCCATGCATTTCATACAAGTTGATAAAGATTCAGATCAGTCCTTTTTTTCCCATAGGTGTCTTGTTCTGTTGTCAGTGTCACGCACATCACACAGCTCCTGGTAAAACTGACTAAACTCTTGATTTTCATGAGACTATGATTACACCCAGATGACTGAAGTCTTTGTTCCAAACTCATACAGCAGAGCTCCAGGTATCTGGACCACTCTGTCACCCTGAATTTGATCTCTAAAACAAGGAAGGGCATATATTGGTATAGGGTGTGGGTGGTGGGTTGTTTGGTGTGGTTTTTTTTATTTTAATCTATGGAAAACAACATCCCAGTTAATTGACATGCATGGGAATTAGTGGGTGATGCTGAAGGAGGCTGGGACTCCACTGTAAGGAAGTGATGGGGTGGAGGTGGTCAGCTCCACAGGGTCAGGCTGTAACTGAGCTGTAAACAGAACATATTGCTTGTGTCAGAAGGAGTTTCTGTTTTAAGCATTGTGAGCAGGTTTTGGTTATGGAAATGAAATACTCTTCTAAAAACCTGCTTAAAAAAATTGATGGAGAGCCTTGCTCTTTCAGCTGCTGACTAAAGGGATTTAGAGCTCTGCCTGGCTTAGATTTTCTTTAAACTTTTTATTTAGAAGGGTTACTGTGCACTGTTAAATTCTGCAGGATTTTCCCCTTATGGGAGGACTGCAGATTTTGATCCAGCCTTCATTAAAAGAAAGCGTGTTAGTTCATGGCTTGGAACTCCTTATGAATTTTCCTAGATATAAAAGGATCTAAACAGCAAGCAACTGAAATTAAAAGCCATGGAAGGACAATTTTAACCAATGTACTTTCCTGAACATATTTGGAAAACAAAGAGACAGGATCTGTGAATTTATAAATATGAAGCAATATAAAAAGAACCTTGAACTTTCAGTCAAAGAGGCATGTAATTAAATTTCTCCCTACTCCATAATTTTCTATTGTATCCTTGTTACCTTTTTTGTCATATCTATTTGCAGCTTCACAAATCCAAAATATCTTAATTTGAATAAAACAAAAGCCTATTCATGCTTGTGCCATTCATGTGGTTTAATTGGTTTACAAAATACAATGTTCTTTGAAAGAAACTGATTTGATTTCAAGAGGCTGGTAGCTATCCATCATATGTGGTCCTTCTGCTGACAAAAGGCAAAGGAATAGAACTAGACATAAATGGGCTTGCTTCTGCTTGCTTTGTTTTTGCTCCTATTTGGGCTGAGCTCTTGCTGTTGCTCAGTGAATTCAGTAAGAAAACATTAGGGTTGGAGCTTATTGCATGAACAAAAATAGTTTTCCACATGTGAAGTTTAAATGGAGAACTGAAAAAACTTCTCAAATGCTCCACTTTCCTGTTATAGGTAATATCAGACTGTAAAATTCATTACTGCCCTTGGAACACCTGGGCAGATGGTATTACGTGGTAGAGGTAATAGTGGTGCATACCAGTATCAGTTGGGGTTAGAAAGAGATTCCAGATTAGTTTGATATTCTTTCTCTCAGTCTCTGCTCCCAGATGAGCAGCTCCTTCTTGGGGTACCTGGAAAAGGGAGGAAGGGGATGCAGCCCTGCAAGCTTTTCCATCACCCTCCTTGCAGTACTATACAGTAGCAATGAGGCACTACAGCACAGGCTAAACATGTTTAGTATAATTCAATACAAAAGAAGGAGTTAATGTAGGAAACTGTCAGTCAACTCACTGAATTGATCCATCTGTGTATCTGGAGAATTATCTATTCTGCAGGAAGAACTGGATTTTATGGTAGCACTAGTTAGTAGTTTATTTAAATTCTTTTACATGTTCCTTAATGCAACCATTCAGTGACCATCAGCTGAATAATATTCATTCTGTCTTTGGGGTCCATCTAAGAGTGAGGAAGTATATGCAGGGTATTTGAGGGAGGCTGCCTGCCACTGAGGCATCTTCAGTGATGTCAGCCCCTCATCTCTATGCCTTCATGAGAGCATACCCAGCATGTACAGGCTAAACTCTGAAAGGGAAACGCTCAGAGCTGCCAGTCAAGTCTCCCTAGCTGTCAATATAGTTTATGTGCAAGCACAGACCAAAGGGCACAAGAAGATGCATAACTGACAAAGTAAATCAAATCACAGTTGACAACAGGTTGCAGATGCTGGAGAGAACTGACAATGGATGGGCAATGGAATTATAAAGCAGAGGGAAGTCTCTGAAGGATATGGAAATCATAAAAATGGAAAATACTGGTTACTGGCAGCAATAATCTAAACCCACAGTGTTACCTCAATGGGAAAGTATTTGCATGTTAAAAGAGAGCTTTATGCACAGCCTAATGTGGTGGTAATAAGGAAAAAGAAAAATCTGTTTGTACTGTCATTTGTTGCTCTGCATCTCCCGGAGTTCAGAGGCTACTTTAAAGAAATTATTAACTGTACAGAGCTGCAGATTAATTAGTCAAGCTAATGAATAATTTAAATCTTGAATTTACCCACAGCATCTATTTTCAGTTTATCTGCTTTGCTAATAGGAAAAGAGAAGACCAGCTTCTTGCTGCAATTTTTTAAAAGCAAAAGCCTTGCTTTATCCTTTGCTAAAATGAACTGGATCAGGAGTTCACAGTAATGGATTTAGCAACCTGCTGAATAGGCAACTCTTAACCATGGAGTGCTTTTGTTGTCGAGAGATTCATTAGCTGAATGTGCTTTCAGGTATTTATCTCTTGACTTTCACAGATAAAAAAAGGTGTAACAAGAGTTATTTTTTACTTTTTACTTGGCATGTGAAGCATCTTGCTTCACTTTTTCTCTACAAAGCAGAAATCAGCCTGGAATTATGTGATCAGTATAGACAATAAAAGTATTTTACAGTGGTGGAAGTAGAGTTGCTTACTTGATGTTGACTAATGGTAGGAAGAGTCAATCACATCCAGTGATTTGCACGAGTGTCATTAAGTCCTGTGTTTGCCTGTGGGAACGCTGGAAGGGAGCAGGTCTGTGCCCAACCCAGTGTTGCTGAGAAGCCTCTGCATTGTGCAGCTGCTGTCACCTCCTGGTAATTTCCGAGCCCCTTTGTGTCCCTTCTCCCTTTGTACACTGCTAACTCACATGAGCAGGAGTGGCAGGGCCCAGCGCTTCTGCCTCGACCTTGGGACAGGAGCTGCCTGCACCTTGCAGTGGTTGCTGAAGAAAGGCCTCTAGCAGGGTTGTTCCCTTGTGGTTGGGTGTGAGGCTGCTGTGCCTTTTGGGGAGAACAGGGCCCACTTGGTAGGAAAAAAGTCAGATTTGGCTCAAATGCTGTGACTGCTGAAGAGGAGCCAATACCATGTCTAGGACTTTGTTGACCAGAACCTCTGGTGGTACTTTGGCTAAAATTGCTTTCTGAGAGAGGTCATGAGTATAATTAGGGATTCATTTAATCAAAAGGTGCTGTCCCTGGACTGCTTCTGTGCTGCCTTGCTTGCTGAATGAGACACTTCAGAGCCCGCTGTGTGGCTGGAGCCAGGTGCTGCACAAGTTTGTGCTGCAAAGTCATAGAGCAACAGAGATGGCTAGCACACACACTGGATGGCTTGAGTTTTACCTACTGATCTGGAAAGCTGAGTCCGGCTTCTGAAAAGCTGGTTCATTGGTAACTTGGTGCGCACTGCCTTTCTGAGCAGGAGGAAAGGGGATTATGGTGGTTGGAGTGGGCTGCTGAAAAACTGGTTTTCTGCCACTTCTCTGAATGTGGCACATGCAGAGCAGTGTTATGCAGAGCAGAGAGTAGTAGGCTTTGCCCATCTGAATTTGATTTGACCACTGCCAAAGAAGAATGGATAATAATTGTCACTGTTACTGCTCACTCTTTTAAAATAAGACTATTCAGAACCAGCTTTCAGGCATCTTGTAAAAGCCCTTTTCTGGTGAAGGCAGATTTGCAGGGACATAATATATTCTTGTTCCCCAAAGGTTTTCCTCCACCTGTTTAGGTGTAATCCCCTGATGTTGTACAGTTGCTATGGAAATAAATGACGTCACTCTCTGGGGAACATGGCTTCATATGAGAAATCAATAAAGTAGAGCAAATGAATTGTCAGGCAGCTATGTTGCCTCCCTGTCTTACTAATATGAAAAAAAAACCAAAACAAAAACAAAACCATGAAAGAGAAAGTGATAAATAATATTTTTTTCCCAAGGAAGTATGTGTTTTCTGAGCCAAATGTCTAGTCAGTTTTTAGACTTCAGTAGAAGTACTCATAATCCCCTTAAAGATGTATAGGGAATTCCAGTCAGTGAGTTGGTAATTTCCACTAGCAGCATCATATCTTGTGTTCCAGATATTTCCATTTCAGTTTCTGTTTTTGGTACCAGCTGGACAGTAGAATGCCATAAAAGGATCTGGGAGAGGTGCAGTCAACTGATCGCAGAGATAATTGGAACTGCTACAACTGCCCTCATTAGGTGCCCGGGTTGCTGCCTCTGCCTTTGGGCTGGAGGCAGCGTGGGCAGGGCATGCACGGAGGCCTGTGGAAAGCTGGGTGCCAGCTCCCCTTGTCCAGGGAATTCGGTGCAGCCCTGCTGAGCCCGGCAGGTGGAGGTATGGGACACTTGGCAGCCCCACTAGCGCCCAGCCCGTTTCTTGGGGTGATTTTATACATCAAGTGTCTCCTCCTAGGAATGAAAGGGTTTTCCCTGTTCCTCCAGGGCTTACGATGGGTGGATTGCTGAAGACATGTGGGTGTAAAAGGTAAAAGATGCTGCTGCTGCTGCTGTTGCAGCATCTTTTAAGTAGCGTTTCTGCAATAGTCCCCAGGGGGAACACAGCCAAATTAAGGTCCTAATGTAAAGCATGTGTCCTAAATAACTTTTTCTGACGCAGTTCATCAGTTAAGGAAATTAAATTGAAAATGCTTAAACTACCAGAAAAAAGGACTCTGGAGTAAGTGTTAACTTCTGTACTTAAAAGAAAGCTGTAAAAAACTGTAAATGGTTTAAAAACCCAGATAACGTGTATTTTGTGTGTCATATATGAAAACAGCTATTATTATCAGAAATAAAGTAGCTAATACTTGAAAATTACAATGTTTTTCCTTGTAGTGACACTGGTCCTTACTAGTCAATGTGTGATGGATAGTCTTAAAAGGATTAGCAACAGCTTCACTCCTTCACAGCAAGGCTGAGCAGGAGACTGTGCAATTTAGTGGATTTGCTGTCACTTCGTAAGGAATTAAGCAGCTCTCTTCGTGACTGGAGCGCACTTGAATCCTGGGATAATTTCTGGATGAATCAGCCATGCAAGAAAAGCACTTTCAGAGGTGAAATATATATGTTGTATGGACCCTATAGGCAGTCGTGCATGGTTTTGCAATAGTTCTTTAAACAAAAAAGCAGGCTTGGACTTCAAATATACCTAGAAAGGAGTCCAGCCCTAACAGGATGTGTTATTACAGCTGAGATGTCAGTGTAGGACTGCTGTAATTAATGGCTGAATGAAGGAGTTCAGCACTGCATACTGTATGGTTAATCTCTTTGTTCCTGAGCATTATATTTAGCACTTACCAGTTGTGCTGGTATGTGCTAAATGCAAAGGAAGCAGTAACAGTGTCGCCCAAGCATGTCCGTTGCAGCAGCCTGACCTGCCTGTAGAAAGATGTTGTATATATGTAGCTTTAAACTGAGATATTTCAAAAATTGCCAGGTGTTACTTCTATGTATGTATCTGTGCAAGGCACAGTGGCAGGAGGGTTTGGTGTAAAACCTGGTTTTTGTAACAGCCTTCAAAACACTGCGGATTTGCCAGCTGGTGTGATTTGGCTCACCTTAGTTTCCCTTTTGCAGTAACTTTCCACTCCATGTCCCAGCACAGCATGGTGATGACTAATTCACTAATCCCCAAACTGGTATCAGAAACCCCACACAAGAGGGCTGAGTTTGTGGCATTTTCCTATTTTAACACTGGGGAGAAAAAAACATTATTGGGAGAAATTTATCTATGCGAAACAGGCACTGAAATGTGATAGAAACATTTTGGTAAGAAAAAGGTCTTACACTTTCTTGTCTGCTCTTCTGTATTCTTTAGAGCTGCATATGATAGCAGGAAATTGTTTTCTTTAACATCTTTCTGTTTAAACTACCAGTACTTTAAGACTTTGAGGTGTGAGATCACCAAAGTAGCAGGAGCAACCTTCAGGGACATGGCACATAGTTCTTGGCAGAGGTCAGTCCTGTCTGCTTTGCACACTAAGTTCTACTTATGCTGATAAAACTATTTGTGTGGCCAGCAAGATTTGGCTCTCTTGGCAGATAGCTTTTAATAGCAGATGTTCACTAAGAAGCCCTGATCTTGTTGTCCAGAAATGTCCTTCATAATAAAGAAGAGAATAGAAACAGAGGAAAGGTCTCTAGGAGCAGAATAGCTCATAAAGTGTATGTTTTTCATGAAATATCAATTTTTTTATGAGGGTTTTTCCTATAGGATCCAGCTAGTCAAAATGAGGAGCACTCATGCAGATACAACCAGTGAGTTCACAGAAGTTGCTAAAATAAATAAAACAGACACAGTTTTGCTTATTAAATAGTGACTGTTTTTCAGCTTTACTTCAGCACATCAGGGAGTTTCAGTGTGCCTCTCCAAGTCAGAGGAAGAAAAATAAAAGAGAGGATGGAAAGTGAGAAATAGAAGGCAGAGATTTAGCTAATGATAACAGTAGGGGCAGACTGCTTGCCATCTTGGAAATGAAGATACAAATATCCTTAAGTTTGTGCTGCAACATTTCAAATTTATTGTAGACTCCTTGCTATTTTTGAGCATGGAAGAGGGACTGAAAGTTCTCTGGAGCCAGAAAGGAGTCTTGATGTTTGTATAATGCAAAAGATGGGTCTGGAATATGATACATTATTTACTATTTATTCCCATTCCTCTGTAGAACTAACAAATATCTGTTGCCCCTTCTAGCTGCCTTTAAATTTTTTTTAGACCACAAATGACCATTAAAGGCATCAGGCAGCAACATCTGTGAGCACAGATTGCAGTAGCTGGTGCAGCCGGACTCAGGGGAGGAGGCATAATCAGCTCCAAATAGTGGACCAGGCAGCTCCCACTTGGCAGGGCAAGGTCCCTGTCACACAGGACAGATCAGTCCCTGGCCCGTGCTGGGGCAGCTCTGCTCCCTGGGGCCCTACCCCAGCACCTGACAAGCCAGCACAGAGAGACCACAGCTATGGGGGAGATCATCACAGTGCTGTGGCTCACTGCCCTTTATCACTGTCCTTTATAATGCCTGCAGATTCTGCAGGATGTGTGTGCAAACAGCACACACTCAAAGGTTAAAGCTCTCCTGTGCAGGGAGCAGCTTTCTTATGTGGTGGCAAGAGGACGTGATGTGTGGAAGCAATGCTAATTAATGTCACATTTTGAAAAGATTAGCTGCCAGGTCATTGGGTTAAAATATTGATGCTGTGCAAAACAGAAAACATGAGTCTTGTAATAATTTCTAGAACCATTATCTTTATAATTTGCTTGTATTCTGGTTGTTGCTGGAAGCCTCAGTCAGCAAACTGCATTATGCTAAGAGTGTTCATGAAGTACTTCAAAGCAATCCCTTCCTTAACGAGTGCTGGGTTTCTCTCTCCCAAATCCATATGTGACAAGCCACAATTGCCTGTTCATTTATGCACTGTGCCTACTCAAGAAGATAATGTGCCAGTACACAAGTGATTGTATCTCAAGGTAGTAGTTACAAAAATTACATATTGAAAACTATTTTGTCTGCTATATATTTAAGTAAATGCAGGATGGAGGTGGGAATTTGTTATAAGCCAGTCAGTCTCAGGAGGGAATGGGCTAAATGGCACTTTCCAGAGAAATTACTGTGTGAGGAGAGATGCTTGGTGTGAGCACCAGCCAGGGATTCTGGGTGGGAGCAGAGGTGACAAGGCAGTGTCTGCTCAGGTGGTTTGAAATCCTTCAGTGCTGAGAAGTAATGCCCAGGAGATTTTGTGAGGCTGTTTCAGGCAGTTTCTGAAACAATATTGGTTCTTAACAGATCTGTAAAAACTTGGAAGATTGCAAAGGCCTGTGGGACTCTTAGGCCTTTCTGGCGTTGAAAAAGGGCTGGAAAGCATAACCCTTGAGCACAGGTCAGGTTGGCTTAATATGAGCTACAGGCTGAAGGGGCCAGCTTTTTTAGGACTCTGTATTAATTTAATACTCCAAAGTATTAAAGGCTAAAAATATAATTCCTACTTACTGTGGTTTAACCACTGGTAGATTTGTCAACTCCTTTTTTCTTTTGATAGGGTTATATGCTTTCATGATAAAAAACAGCCTTTATATAATACACTTGGATTTCTCAAAATCATTTGAACTATTAATTCATGGGTGTTGTTTTGATTAAAAGCAAAATCTAGTGACCTGATATCATATTGAATTAACCTGCTAAGTGCATTTAAAACTTGAGATTTTTGAAATTAATTTAGCATGTACATATGAACAATGAAACCTGTTTGTGTCTTCCCATAGCTATTGTTGGCAGTGCAGGTTTTGTTGGTAGAGTTTGCACATGGAAGTGCAAGCAGGTAGTGAGGACATCAGCTTACAGAATAATGTAAATCATTTCTGTTTTCATTCAGCCATAAGTAAGGTAATATAGCAAGGAGCTAAGAGCTCCACTTAACGCAAATAAGGTAAAAAATGACATATTTGTTAAATGGTAATGATAACCAAGCCTGTTTTAGCTATTATAACCAAGCCTAGCTTGAGCTATTATAAAAAACCTGCTCAAAGCAATCCAGCAAGTGAAGCCTGAAGGGCAACCTGAAATGCAGGGAGAGAGGTGCTAAGCTTGAAAAGGGATCACATCTCTACCATAGAGAAATGAAATAGTGTAGAGAACCATGAAAGTCAATTCTCATGTGCAGATGGCTCCATTTGTACTCCCCTCTCAGAGCAGCCACCGAATTGCACAGGCTGCAGCAGCACAGGCAGCAGGGTCTCACAGTGGGCAGAAGTTAATGGTTGGCAGTGCAGTAGTGGCTGATGAGGTCAGGATTGCTTCACAACCCCACCACAGCTCCAGAGGCATGCTGACTAATAAGTAGATGTTTTGTGAATAAAATAGGTATGTGGGGGTGCAGAATTGATATTATACTGTTATTTAGCTCAACAGATTCAGTGCCCATGGGTTGAATAGCTTCTTTTTGTGCACAAGCTCTGGGAAAGGAGTTTAAAAAAGAGTTTTTCTTTTAAATGGCCATTTCTAAGGCCCTGATAGCTGTACTTAGCTTCTTGGAAGAGCAGAATCCTTTTGTGCCAGCTTTAAGTCAACATTTTCCCTCTTCTCCCATTTTCTCCCTCTCTTATGTGAGGGATTTTCACCTTGCTGCCCTGGAACAAAGTTTTTACAACTGTCTTTTTTTTTTTTTTTTTTTGTGGTTGTAAATCTGCTCTCCTCATTTGCTGGAGATGTTTGTGAAGGGGCTGTGTCAGCATCTGCCCCAGAGCAGCCCCGTGTGCCAGTCAGCAGGGCATGGGGAGATGTTTGGCAGAGTCCTCCATCCTGCCCGCCTGCTTTGGCCGCTGGATGCCGCCGGCAGCAGCAATGGGGCTTCATCGTGTTTAACTGCAAAGCCCTGCACGCTGCTGGGCTGCCATGGATGCAATTGCAGCTCAATGGCTGCCTCAGTGGCAAGTTCAATTCTCCATTCCTCCACTCAGTATAGACATTAAAAAAAAAAAAAAAAGAGAGAAAATTAAAAGAAGGGTAATTTCACTCTCTTATGACACCTGCATTGGGCACCAAAGTGCCGAGGTGTGCAAATGCTCTGAGTGCACACTGTTTGCAGGAAGGAAGCTTTAGTCAATACCCTTCTATGAAATCATTAAAAAGAACAAGCCAGGCTGTTAGAGGTGTGTCTTTATTAATTGAGCTGGAACTTTAGATTGGTAGAGAATGTGGCCAGGTGCTGGTGGATGCTGATTGCCTTCAGCTATTAATAATAACCCCAAGGCATTTGCTAAACGTTGCTTTGAGATATGTTAAGTGAATTGTCAGCTCTCACTGTGCTTTAAAATCTGCTGAAGCAGTGACTCAGTGAGCAGAGCTGCTCATCTCAGCCAGTCTAAATGGTACTGGAAGGGCACAATGTGGGGTGACAGGAATGTGCCAGGTATGGGCTGTCTTCTAAATGACTACAGACTTTCAAGGTGAAGGTTCTTCATCCCAGAAAAAGACTACAGAAAGTAGATACAGACTCTACAAACTTGGAGCAGTATGAATAAAATAGATTGGAAACAAATGCTTGTTTTTGCTCATAATAAAGTGAAGATACCTCAAGTGAAACTGTCAGGTGGCACTTTCAGGCCCAAAGACTATACTTCTTTTCATACAAGAAATACTTAAGCTTTAGTACTATGTCATACATATTTTGGTGGGAGAGTTAAAAGCAGAGCTGGTTTCAAAAAAGCAAAATCATAATGAAAAATTTGTTTGGGAGTTATTAAAAATGTCACTATTGGCCCAGTAAGTTTCATAGTGATAGCTATCTAAAATTTGTCCATGGAATCTGTTTCAGCAAAGTGTCACCACCTAATGCTCTCCTCTAAGTCTCCTATGTTCACAACTGTCAAAGAAAGCATAGGAGGTTTTTGGTTCACCTATTTCAGCCATTGTGTTGATAATTCAGAGATTTCTGAGTGTTTCAGAGGTTGGGTAGGACTTTTTTTTCTTGGGTATTGACTTTTCCTTCCTGGATATGCACTGGCATTAGACAAGGACATAGTCTATTTGCTTGTGTAGCCCTACATGGATATAAAAAATGAAATTTATCCAGAGCAAGCATCCTGCCCCTAGGAGAAAGCAAGCAATTTTCTCTCTTGTGTGGCCTCCCATTGACCTTCCTGAGATGATCATCATGCTAACGACCTACAAGCAAACTAGGTGATGCACAGATACCAGAGGTTGAAGAGGATGCATGTAAACAAAACACATTTATGTTTTCGTCTTACTGGCTGGACTAGTATAAATGTTCTGGTCACTACAGGTGGCCTGAGAAAAGGCTCTCATCTAGGAGATGAGCATTTGACCATTGAAGGAAGAAAACAGTGTGACACCAGAGAAAGTTGGTGTAGTGTTTTGATTTTTAATATTAACTTTTATTTTTGTTCTGGCTGCATACTCTGAGAGGAATATTTTCTCCCCTGTTGTGGAGCTGTATTAGTTTTTCAACAAAAGGCACAAGGGGCCTGACAACGCACAGATAAAATCATACTGAGCTGTGCTTCCTGGAATGTGGCACATCAAACAGGCCTTTGTGGGGTGGTTAAAGAGCCTGTTTCGTTTAGATGCTATTGAGACAGAACACATTGTTTTCACAGACCCTGGGAATTATGCCCATAAAATGCGTTCAGCAGTTACATTTATGAGCTCAATTCAGCACTGCTACGGTGTTGTCTGGGGACCTCTAAAGACCAGACACGAAAGCAGAGCCGTAATCCTCACGTTGAACCTCATCTGTTGTTCTGGGCTGTCTCTCTGTGCAGTGTATCAGAAGGTGGGGGCGTCCAAGAAGCCCCTTTCCCCCTCCTGCCCAAGGGAGGTGCTTGTGCTGTCTGGCAGTTTGGCTGGGGGCTTCTGAGGGCAGTGGGTTGTGCTGGTCATCCGTCCAGGGGAGAGGCTGCTGTGGTGGAGGAAGACTGGAGCTGTGGCTTCCTGAACAGGCCGTGTTGGTGTGCAAGGCACCATCCAAGACTGCAGCCCCTCTTCAGGCTTCAGGCACAGTGCCCAGAACCTGTGGCTAAAACCAGCAGGTCCTTTGAAAAGCTGCCAGCCTGGCAGGGCTCAGCACTGCAGCCTCCATGGCTTCTCCTGAGCTGCATGTGTATCTTCTTGGGTGGATGGTGGTTGACCTGACCAACATGGCCAGTCCTTGGGCAGGAGAGAGAGGAGGAAAGAGATCCATCTTTTATTGTATTCAGAGTAGAATTTTTCTTCATGGAGGGTGTTTTCCATGTAAATTCTCCTTGTCTTCCCCACCTTCTTCCCTGGCCTTTGGTGGGGTATGGCTGAGGGTACAAATTATGTAATATTTCTATATAATGTTTTGTAACAGTATCTAATATATTATTACATAACAGTTGTGTAGTGGGACATAAGTATTGTATCATGTTACACTATTCTGTGTAATCGTGTAAGTCTTACCCCCTGCACTTTTTCTATTGGCTCTGCTGAAATGAGAGCTCAGAGTGTTATGCAGAATTGCTTTTATATGCCTCAGTGCTAATTCCTAAAAAATTACAATTACAATACTTTGTAGTGTTAGGGAAGGGCTGTCTAATCTGTTGATAAATACTGATGAGATGTTTTGTGAGTAGTATTAATATGTAGGAAGATAACTTAAAAACAGATGAACAACTTCTGAAACTTCAAGTGAAATTCTGTGCATTTTGGGGGGGTAAAGTGTCTCCTTATGCTCTTTCAGGGATGTTGCTGACTCTTAGGTACAGGTATGCACCATCCATAATTACATCTATTTTCACACACACCTTGATTAGTTTCCTGCATTACTGTGTGGTTTTGGGATTGCACTGCTGACAGAAGAGAGGGAATGTGTGGAAGTGTTTGGTTTGGGGCTTAGAGCACGCTTTGCAGAAGAACTTTGGGTTTGGACACAATTTAAACCGCACATGGAATTGCACCTTTTGCCTCTACAGTGTGACCACTTCTGTCAGGCACCACCAGCTATTCAAAGCCTGGGGAGAGCCTAGAGCAGCTTTGGAGTTGAGAGCACCACAGGCCTCTGAAATTAATTGCCTTGCTCCTAGGTTAGGAGTGAAATAGAAAACTGGCAGTATGTGCTGATGTATTTCTTATGTGAGTTTGACTACATGAGTCTGGTTATATAAGATATAGATGTACAAACCTAGGCTGTATTGATTTGCTGTATTGCAGTTGTTGGTGGCATGTGATTATTTTAGTTTCAGTTTGGATATTTTTTGACTGGCAAATCTGTCTTAAAAAAAAAAAAAAGTTTAGCTGGAATGGAGCTATACTTTCCAAGAAAAAAATAAAGTTGTCTTGTTCCTGGCATAGCTTTCTCCATTACCTGAACTGGTACAATCTACTCTACTTTTTTTGAGGTGTACACTGTATCTTCACCCAGCACTGTTTATGGTGCCACTACCCAGACCTACTTCCCTACTGTACATAAAATGTAGGTTTTCCTTATGTCTCTGTGTCTGTACAGTCTGCCTGCGAGATTTGACTAAAGCTCATGTCTACCTGCTTACACTATGTTTCTTTCTTCGGACTGTTTTGGGATCTGTGGGGACCTTTTTCTTTGTGGGAATTTTTTGTGTGTTTGTTTTTGTTGTTGCTCTGTTTAGGTGGGCTTTGTTGGTTTTTTTTTTCTTAGCCAGTTGATTTAGCAGGAAGCCTTAGGGTTTCAATCCTATGCAGCCAGGTCCTTTAGAAGCATTCACTCTTGGCAGGGTGAGTGGTACACCTGGAGATGTGCAGTGTCAGGGCATTGTTTTTCTACAAGGGTATTGGCTGTAAAGGGCTGCAGCCTGGAAACAGAATGTCCTCCTGTGAACACTGAGGATTTAGTGTCAGTGCTCCAGCAAAAAGCAGAGACCACTTTAAATCCACACTGGAGCAGAAGGCATATGTGTCACGTGGTGCAGAGATTCAGCCTCCGTGCTCTGGAACAGACGCTTGAGAAGAAACCGAGCTGGCCAGGACTTGAAGATGAGTCTTGGATCAATGTAGTGTTGAGCACAGTTCACCCTGAGCTCTCCAGCATGACCTGCAGTTGTGAGTGGCTCTTCTGAGTCATGGCAGGAAGGGATCTCCTGGAGAGAGGATGAGTGGTACTTCATGAAAATCAGGCCCCCCACAAGGGTGTGGCAGGAGCCTGTCTTGAAATAAAAGGCTCAAACTTGCCCATCACTTTTAAAGTTAAGTAATTTAATCAGTTTATATTAATTTGGACCCACTTCTTAAAATGTTTAAACATGTGCATAAATATATTGTTATGAGAAGCCTTAAAGCTAAAACTAGGCTAGGTTTGTAGTGCTAATTGGTGAATGATAGCCTGGAAGGGGCTGTGCCTTGTCACCGGGGGACATCTTAATTCTGGTTTTACAGCAGAGTCCCCTTCCTTTCCTGCTGATCAACTTACTTTCTTCAGATAGTAAGAGAAAAATACTTCCTGCAATGGATGTCAAAGTCTGATGGATGACCTTCTTTACACAGAAATTCCATAAAACAACCAGCTCCAAAATACTTCGAAATTTTGCAGTCTCTTCACTACCTGTGGCTACTACCAGTGCTTTTGTGTGTCTGCTTGTTTTGAGCTGGGAAGTAAAAGGCTATTTAGTAAGATGGGATCTTTTGATCTATGGCAAGTAACTATTAGGGAAAAGGAATAATGAAGTCTATAAAATTCCTGGATGAAAACAGTGACAGAGTATATTTACCATGGAAACTGCACCAGATGAAACCAGATTGAAAATCAGGTTAGTAACTTGCTTTCCAAAGGACCTTGCTTTCAGAATTCGTGCTTGTTCATGGTTTTTGTTTCAGTACTGTACTCAGATTTAGTGTTGTTTCATGTTAAGTGTGTAATTTTAGATCTGCTCAGCTGTTTGTTGTGTTCTTTCAGCTAATAGAAACAAAATGAATCATCTTTGTTTTAGCAATGCTTTCTGTGTCTTAGCTAATGAGATTTCCAGGTAGATAATTCTTGGATTAGTTACCAGTGTTTGCAAACCCCAGACCTGGACTGGGTACTTGAGAAGGTGATGAGAGCAAAGTGGAAAAACAATGTACTAAAAACTAGATTAAAACAGTTCAGTATGTTTTGCAACATATGTATAAAATGGTCTGGAAAAATGTTGGCCCAGAAAAGCATCCTATGGATAAGGAAGGCCTGTGTGACTGGAACTCACCACCTCTGCAGTTATGCAATATGGTACTTTTGTTTCTTACGTACTTTTTCTTTCAGATGAAATCTCACTTTTTTGTTATTTAACCTTATATTTCATGTTGATTCCTGTTGCTTTAATACTTCACTGCCTGCTATGATACTAATGATAGTACATGCGTTAATCTGGAGGTTTTGGATAAATAAATGCACGTGTCTCTGGCTCAGCTGATTTATCTGTAGAAGTTAATCATGTTTCTCAGTGATGTGATGTAGCTTACTTGAAAGAGCTCTCTTGGAGGGATCACTGCAAGTCACCTGCAAGTGGGACGTGGACATTTGAAGCAGGATGAGACACAAACCTATGCACAGAACCTCCCAGGCTTGCTGGGGGACAATGAGAGGTGCACCACATTCTGATTTGTTTTGCAAGAGGATCTGGAATTACCCAAGTAGATGATGATGCTGTTCCCTACATGCAAGAGACTTTTTTAATTAAAAGAAGAATCTATTAGCATAGGGATGCCAGGAGAAGGCAAAGTTATTTTTAAAGCTTCCTTTCATACAGAAACTATTTTTGAAATGCTAATGGTGGTATGTTTGCCTTGTGCAGCTGTATCATAAGCAGAATTTGCAAATGTGTAAATGCTATCCTATTTTGACGCTTGGCATGGTTTGCTCAAATTCTGCTGACATGTTTTTACAGCTTGTTATTACATGCATTGAAGCTCCAGCCTGCAGGAATACTTTGCATCGTGAGTGCACAGGTATTTAGTATATGCAGTGTCTCATCAGAGCCCATCAGCAGGGTTCAGTGGTCACTGAGGGAAGGTGTCTGTTGTCTGCAGTTGGAGTTTTAGCTGAGGACCATTGGACTTTGCCCTGTGGCATTTGTTCAGAGAGCAATTAAAATGCCTTAGGTTGTATTTTAGCCTGGAAGAAGACTTTTTTAAAAGATACAGTGATTATTTCAAGAGTTTTTTTTGCTTTACTGATTCTGGGCAGAGTACAGAAACCACAGTGAACCAGAACCACCTAAGTCCCTGGGGATTTACACATGCCTTGCAGTAGGTTGCTCTGCACAGTGGTGACTTCTGCTCTAGGGCATAAGAAATCCTCAAAAGGGATTTTTTTGTTGTTGCTTGTTTTAGTGTCTTTATTGGAGAGTCTTCTCCTGGCAAAACCAGGAAAGTTTTGGCCTCTATGGAGCTGAGCAAACAGATTTTCTCTCCTTTTACTCTGTAAGTTAGAGGCTATTTCTGGGGAAGCACTAACTTTTAGGAGAGCGAGCAGCCCACTGAATCTCAAAATGCTGAGTGCACAAGTAGTTTATTGAATTAGAATTTAAATAGCCCTGACTTGGAAACCAAGGTACATTGACTCTTATCTGTAGTTGCTGCAGTCTGCTGATTCTGAATTTGCACAGCTGAGAAATTGTGAGACCTTTCAGCATCCTATCAGCCTCTGAACACTGGCACAGGAATATGTCTTTTTTTCTGAACTGCCCTGGTAATTTTTTGGTATTACAGCTAACATTAAGACTTTCTCACTGTGAAGATGTACAGACAGATGTGTCATAAGGTACTTCATGTTCTCTCAGCTCTCACAGCCTTCTTCTGTACTAAGGAGATGAAGTTTTGGGAAGAGGATAAGGAGAAGTGTAACTAAAAATAAAGATATTTAGATGATAACAATAAGGCAGTCTCTAGTTCAGTCTGACTTTGCAGTGCAGAGTTACCCTAAGGAGGAATCTGGCCTAATCTGTCTACTGTCAATGGGAAGCTTTTTCTTGAGGTCAGGGACCTTGGGGACCAATTTTGCCAGGCATATCGATTATGAATGGTGCAAGCAATTCCCATCAACAGGGACAGGGGGCTTTTATTGTATAGACCACTTGGGTTGTCTTTATATCCTTTAAGGAATAGCTGGTGAATGCATCTTGTATCTGCCTCGGGGATCTGGGCTGCTGTTTGAATCCCATCCATGGGTCTTTCCAGCTCCCCTTTCACTGGGAGTGGCTTAAAACTCTGACATGTTTTCCTGGGCAGCTCTTTTGGATATAAGCAATTGCTGAGCATTTTGCAGACATGAAAACCTCAAGTAGGTGAGGGGAATGGTCTGAGCATTCATTGTTTGAGGTTGACGAGGACCCACCGGAGATTTTGTATGTTAAGCTGTGGTCCCTTCTGTGAAATCCTGGGAGAGCCAGGCTGTGTAACTGTAGGCCAATGGATGTGGGAAAGGCAGAGCAGTACTGAGAGGCATGGATAGAAGAACAAAGGGAATTAAATGCTTGCTGGTGTGTATCTCCTAATGATCTAGTGTAAGATCTAAGGAAAAGGGTGGTACAAATCATGTGATGGGGAGGAAAGGAAGATAAAAAAACCTATTAAGCTTTTGTTGTAATGATAGTGCTCTGTGGAAAATTAAAAGTTTCTTATCTTCTTACTTAGTTAAAATATGTAATTGTTCCAAATTCACACCACGACTGGGAGGTGAGTCACAAGGTAATTGCAGCTGATCCGCAGGAGAGATAACATTTTAATAGAAGCAAAGGGTCCTGACATTCTTTAAAAATGCTGCTTTCAAAATACTGAAATGTACAACATGTACAGTCTGGCTGGCTTTCCACATGTAATAAGGATTATGTGCTTTCTGTATAAACATGTGTGGACCATCAAAAGGCAGCTGTCCTTTGGCACTGCATCTCCCCATGAGAGCTCCCTGCTGTGAACAGGAGTAGTGCTGTTCTCCCAAAGAGCAAGAGGCAGGGAGCAACAACAAGAAAAAAAGGAGTGACAATTTCACTTGTCTGCTTGTTCTGAGAAGCTTTTACTGTACTCATGCTAAAATAAAAATAGCTTCCTCTTCTACTGAGCACAGTAGCATCTGCGTGCCGCAGGCAAACAGTGCCAGTGTCCAAATTATTGTGAACGCTCATTTGTTGGCCTGGCAGAATAACTGAAAATGTTCTTAACGTACATAATGTAAATATGGAGTAATGTCTGTGGGAGATCAGGAGAGTGGCAGGACAGCTTGGGGTGACAGTTTGAAAAATGTGGCTTTGTGTGTGTGTGGGTGCTTACTGAGGTTCTGGAGCCAAGCTCTGTTTGTAATAAACTGCAAAGTGAAAAGCTTAGGAAAAGATGAATGTGAAGGATTTAGCATCAGGACACTTTGTCAGTGATGAATGGAACCTGGCTACTTTTGCTGCTTGGCAGTTTTGCCTCTGTGCGGTGCCTGTTACCCTCTGAGCCATCTGTAATCACACTGGCTGTGGCTGTTTGGACCCAGAGCACAGCCAGGACAGAGCAAACAGCTCTGGTGTCCCGCTGGTGGCTCAGATTTTTAATCAAGTACATTGCATATCCACTGCAACAAAGAAGCAGACATGTTCAGGTTTTTAAAAATAACTTTAAAAGGGCTGATTTGGAGATACAACATCCTTTGGACTGTTACAAATTACTGTTGTTATCTTGAATGAAATGAATTTTGGAGTTCAACGTCATCTCCCTGAAGGACACCATTTATTTGTTGTTATCCTGAAGCTTGCTTCAATTTTTAGCCTGGTGTCAGTCCTAATGTAAATGAGGGGAGCTGCAGTGGCTTCGTTGCAATGGCCAAACCTCCAGGCTGGGCTGTTGGGAGGGTGCCCTGTGCCACGGGGCAGCTTTCCCTTGCTTCTGGAAGGGCAGGAGCAGCACTGGCTCTGAGCTGACTGGGAGGCTTAGGATGGAGCTGCAAGGAGCAATCATCAGCAGGAGCCACAACAGCATTATCTGCCAGAATTTTATTTTCCTGAGGGACAAGGATTCCCTAGTGCTGATGACAGGGTAGTCCTGTGCTTCACAACTCTGCTTGCTCCTGGGGGCTTTCCTAAGTTTCTTTATTCTCATTTAGGAGCTGGATTTTGATGGATCTCTTCCATCTCCAGATGTCCTATGATTCGTCTATGTCCTATGATTCGTCTTTGCCAGTCATGACTCTTACGGACAGATGAAGCCAGATTTTGCCATCACTTTTTGACAAACCTTTCCAGATTAAAAAAAAAAAAAAAAAAATCTTTTCTTGGAATTTCTGGCCTTTGCTACCCACAGTGGCTGCATGTACAAGACCAGTGAGATTTTGCACTCCTGCCTGGAACAAAGCAGCGTGTTTGAAGGCATGCATGTGTGGAAACAGCTGTATTTATGCTAGGAGAGAACGCTTCCTCCTTGCCGGCCCCTCCCAGCAGACTCTCTGCAGCGCTGCCAGCCTGCCGTGGAAGGGGAGTGGCGGCTGCCGGCAGGCTGCCAGGCAGACTCCCCTGCTGCTTCCAGAGGCTGTGTGGGGATGCTCCTGCTGCCCCTGGGGAGCAGGACGGTGGCTGGGAACCAAATTGGTCACTCATGGTTGTTCCTGGTATGTGCCACAGTAAGTCTCCTGGAAGGTTTGGGGCTGCATGATGTCCATGGCTTTCAAACCTGAGCAGTTCCTGCAGACTGCAGAAAATGTGCATAATAAGGAAAACCAGAGGAGAAAAACTAACTGCTTGTCATGCTGCCTTGCAAGATGGTTCATCAGTCATGCCTCCTTTAAGAGAGCACCTGGAATTGGAGAGATCAGGCAGCCTCACCTGCCAAAATCCCTCACCCTCAGCTGGGTGACCAAAACAACCAGGATTTCATTGTCCCTGCCATGCACCTGAGTTCTGTCCAGATGGTGCACATAGACAGCTGGTGTCTTGGGCGTTACAGTCCTTTAGGGGAAGTTTATCTTGCACATGCATCCTGTGCCTCTCCTACTTGCCTGGGAGCTACATTTTTGCATTCTCCTTATTTGAGATGTATAATGACAGGCTTTAAACAGCACATCATGTAATTAGCTCTGAATGCATAATTTAACTCCACTGCTAGTGTATGGGAAAATGCCTTGCCCTTGCTTAATATAACAGGTGAAACTCAATGTTTTAAACTCAGCATGGTAAAATAGGTGTCTTTGTCATAAAGCAGGTCCATGTGAATGTTCCATTAGAGCTTGCTTTGCTGTCACTTGGCAGTTTATACCATACTGGTTATAACAGATTTTGTTAGAAAAGATTCTGTACAAAAAGAATAGCAGATCAAAGTTCTGGTTAGGGCTCAGTGGTTCCAGTTTTACCGCCTGTAAAACTGGAGTGGTTTGCATGGCAGTAATGGCATTCACAGATGCTGAAGTTTATGTTCCATAAATTAGAGAGAAGCATCATGCAGTACTGAGTGGTTTGTTCAGGAGTGGGTGATGGCATAGTGTGAATGTGTGCTGTGTGTCTGCCCGGGGCACTGGTGTGGTGGTGCCCAAATGTGATGCTACAGGCTCTACTGATAGAGTAAGGAGCAGCTTAGCAGTATTTTCTTTCCATCACCCTGGTGAATAGCTTCCTGTAGCATCATTTGTTTGGGGATGAAGGTGTTACTGTTCAGTGATATGAGACATTAAGAAAACACTCCTGTGTTTTGTTTCTAAGCTGATTACAAATGTGCGGGAGAGGATCTGCATGACTTTCCTGTTGTCTCTGAGGTTTGGTTGGTTCAAGCAATTGAGAGGAATTATAATGGTGCCAGGCTATAAGTCTGTCTGAATTTGATAGCTGTGCTTTTCAGCCATGGTGGCACACATCTCCTGTCTGTGCTATTGCACAATGTAGTGATTCACTCAAGCTTTTTCAAGCCAGGTTGATTTATCTTTGCTCCTAAATCTCTGGATGCGATAGGTCCTCTTGACTGTTCTACCAGCTTAGTGGTGCCAGATTTTAATTTGCTCCCAGTTAAACTAAAAGCTTTCCTCAGTGAGAAGAGGATCCTGTTCTGTACAGCTTTGCACTTCAGTGGAGTAAGTACAATGTTCAGGCACTTGCAGACCATTCAAATCCCATCACTTTTCTTTGGGAATAAACAATATGCTGGCTCTTTTATTCAGGGCCAGAAAGCTGAAATAACATTGACTGTATTTACAAAGGAGCTCTGCTGTCTTTGTCAGCAATGACAAGTTACCCTTAACTGCTCTAGGCAGCAATTTTCTCATTAGGTGTTTTAATAAACGCAGAAAGCTTTGGATTTCTTCTTATTTCCACTTTGCTTGTGGTAAACACAACTCCTAGATGTACAGGAACCATGGCTTCCAGAGCAGGTCTTGGTTCTGTATGAGTATAGGAATTACAATACCAAACTCATCAGTACAACTAAAATACCATGTAGATAAAGGGAAAAGGTCTTTATTTCTAAAGTTTTCTAAAGTGCCTTTTTAAAAATTTTTTTTTCTCCCCAAAAGGAGAGCTTATGCAGCAAAGAGTTGCCGTAGGGATTTTGGTTAACAGAGTAATTATGCTATTAGAACAGACTGGGCAGCAGCTTGGCTGCCATGCTGGAAAACATACTGTAGCTTCACTGTGCCTATGGAAGAGGTCTTCTGGGGATGTGCTTTAGGTCACAGGAAAGACCTCTTCCTGTTATTTTCATAAGTTAAGCTCTTTAGCTGTCTCTGATACATCTTTTTTTTTTTTTTTGTAAATCTTCATTTGGTTGGATTGATGATCCTGGAGGTCTCCTCCAACTTAGTGATTCTGTGTGATTCTTTTCCAGATTCAGTTTTTCCTCATCTTCCATATTGAAGGTGAAAACAAAGGAGAATTTTCATGTGGGACAAATTAATAGAAATACTGTAAATTTTGAGTTGTTTTTTTTTTTAAACCTGCTGTTTTCCAACACCTTGATATTTTCCACATCTCTGATACTGACAGAGGTGTCAGGCTTCCCGAAGTGACAGCCTCAGATGGAGCTATGGGCGGAACCTCCCTAGCATTGTTCCCTCACTTGCAGTTTACTTTTTGGTAACCTGGGGATTCTTGTGTATTTTAATTCACTTAGTGGCTAGTTGTCCTTTTCCCTTGTTCACTCTCCGTTTACTGCAGCCCTTCAGTGGCTCTCTGGTGTCTGTGGTTTTCCCCCCAGTCTTCCAGTTCTGCCTTGCTTCTCTCCCCGCTGCTCCTTCGCCTCCCACCGCTGTAGGCCCTGGGTGCTGCTGGGGTGGATGTGGGGGAGTGGAGCTGCAGTGTTAGGAACCTGATGCCTTATGTGCTCTAACAGGGAATGGGATATCATGAGCCCATGGAACCTGTTGAGACCCTGTGTTTTTATCTTCACCTGATGTGTATGGAAAATGCCCATGGAAATGCCCTGAAGATTATTTTCTTCAACCTATACACAATATCTGTTAATCTGTTTTTCAGGAAAAAAGTTAAGCTATTTTGTGTTGCCCAGAAAGGAACTCTCATATTCTGTGCCAGGTGGTCCTAGTACAGTCTCCATTTGTGGCCTGATGTTCCAGCACTGCTCTCTGTGCTGCACCACACAATGGGATTAGTGATGTTTAATTATTTCAGTTCTCCCAACTGAAACACGTGTACTCTTTCTTAATCTTTGTTTAAACATCTCAGTACCTAATGTAACTCAATCCTGATCAGCCAGCTTCTTCCAGTTACTCTTAATCCAACTCAAGTGCTTTTGTACACTGCAATTTCACATAATTTCTGCAGGAGATGAACAGTTTGCCCTTATTACTTGTCAGTTGGGTAAACTGAAAAGATAGATCCCATCGACTCTCTGAGCTCCACTGAGGGCTTCCCTTGCCTTTGGTATAGCATTCATCTTGTCATGGTTTGTAGGCAAATGTGTGGCCTTTTTGCTGCTGCTGTGAATATGAAGCGCAGTAGCTATTCATTTTCAGAGGATTTTTTTTCCAGTTTTCAATTTTAAGTCACTTACATGCTCAGTGTATCTGAACTAGCGTATTTGTTGGCTGTTCTCAAAGGTTTGGTTCAGGTGTTGTTCAAGACACCCAGAATTCTTTTTGGTATCTTTGGATTTTTTCCCTATTTTAAGATGTCTATGCTCTGCTTTTAACTTGACAGAGAGAAAACAATTTTCACAGCTTCTGCTATGTAGCTGACAGTTTTGGTATCAGAGAGGCTTGGGGGTTGCTGTACTGTGAGGGATGACTCCCACTATTTTAAAATGATGACAGGGAAAATTTAGGAATGCTGAAAGAGGCAAAGACATAGTGATAGTCTTTCCTCTGGCAAAAATTAGAAACCAGTCTGCTGGCATTTCAGAAATGTCAGCTTCATGTTCCAACCAGAACACTTCTTTCCCCCTTTTGCGTGTGCTGAAAATTACATATTTAACATCAAATGAAATTTGGAAGAGCTTCTTTACTCTAGCATCAGTCACCATGTTATCTCAGATAAGGCTTATAAATAAGAAGAAATGTTTCATGCTAGAGTGTAATAACTCCAGGTTCGTGGGTGGATTGGCCATGGGATGCACAAATTTTGAATTGCTCTGTAGTCTTAGGTATGTGAGCAGATTCTGAAGTCAAATCTTGGCTGAAACAAGCAGTTTTTTTTAAACAAATTCTCAAATGTCATGTGAGTTTGGTAAGCCACTTTAAAAGAGGCCTTAGAACATTTGAATAAGTGATGGCTTCAAGTACTTGCAGCACCAAACTGTGGTTTTAATATGGGGATATAAGATGTATGGCTTTGGCTTTCCAAATGTGAAAATGTCTGTTAACTTTTCCCCCTGCATTTGTGTAAAACCAAAGCAAAACTGAACTAATCTTGATGTTTGTTTTGTTTGGGATTGTTTTTCACCTCCAAAGCTGCAAAATTCTGCGTAACAAGCTACCAACTTACCTACATAGGAGTTCTGCAGAATCTGCAGAGTCAGCTTGTCTTTGTGGTCAACACTGTGGCTTTTCTTGTTAACTGAAACATGAGGTTTATTCCTTCCTATTTTTAAATAGATGGGGTTGAGATTTTAATTCCTGCCAGAAGGTCACATGAATGAGCATGGCAGAAAACGCTTATTTAAGTCATCTTCTTTTCCTGTGCCTGTGTGTTAATTTGTTTCAGAAGCAGCCCAATAATAGACTGTTTTCTCCTCATCTGCCGAAGATACAAGTTGTCGCTGTCCAGGAGGTCCCATCCCTTGTACTGCGTTGAAAGCAAAACCAGTGAGACTCCAAGTCAGAAATACAATTTCATAGAGAGAGAAGAAACAAACAACAATAAAAGGGTAAAATAAAATAAGATAAATGCAATAGCACAAAGGACCACTGACGGAGTCACAATGTAAACCTGACACCCTGTTGGTCAGGGTGTTGGAAGCAGTCCAAAGTCAGTCCTCCCAGAGTGACAGTTGTGACTCTGTTGAAGTAGAGATGAGCCTCAAGAGAGGGTCCAGTCATCCTCTGGGAATCCAGTGGAAACAGGCTCCCCTGGTGTTTGGGATTGCTGGTTTTATCCCGGTGGAAAGGCTTTGGCCCCTCCCACTGGGTGGAGCATCTCCCAATGGAATGAGGTGATGTTATCAGTCATGTGAGAGGCCTTAAATGGCCCATTCACAGGGGATGTCCCTCGGAGCAGGGTGGGTGGAGGAAGAGATAAGGAGGCCCTGCCTTATCTGGTGTTATCGGGTGTCCCATTACCAAAAGGCATCCGCCCTCTTCCCACCCTAGAATTACAAGAGATAAGGAACAATATCTCCCAACCGACCTCAACATATGAAAATAGAATACACATTTTTGGTTACATTTTTCAACCCAGGACATCCCTATTGGGGGGTGTGACTGGCAGGACATTGGCTGGTGTTCAAAGGCACTTTTTGCTCAGAGCTGCACTTTCCTCCTGTTCATGCCATGTGCTGCCATGTCCATGTTTGCCTGCATCCATCCCTGGCAGCTGGTGCTTATGTCCATTTGTCTGTATTTCATAGCAAATGCGTGGCTCATTTTACACAAATCTTTCCTATGCATCCGTTAGCCTCCCAGGATGTTCCTAAGGATCCAAACTAAAAAAAAAGACTATGCAAAATGAGTGGCATTTGGCTAATGAACACCTCCATTCAAGATTTTACACCAAGCACATTTTCCTGAAAATAGTATATTTGGCAAGCAGTGAAATTCTTGGAAAGAAATCCTAATGATGTACTGAGCAGTGGAAGGCTCTGTGTGTGCTTGTGATTTGGAAAAGTGAGAACAGTATGTCTAAATCTTCATTTCCTGAGAAATTAAATGGAACATTTTAATGCTTCACAACTTGAGCTGAAGCAAAATGTAAGTAGTGGAATGTGTCTCAGAGTCAGCGATGGTGAGAAGGAATAAGAGAGCAAGAGAGCTGAATCTGTGAAGTGTAGCTGTGAGCCAGTGGTGGCACGAAGAGTAGATGTCAACCCTGTTAGCGCAAAGAAAAGCTTTTGTCTCTCACTTCTACAGACATGTCCTGGAAGGCACTTGCCAGAAGAACCTGCAGCATTAATAGCATGCAGAGAGACTGCTCTGACACAGAGAAAGCACTAGGTGGTTGTTGTTTCCTGTAAAAACTAAAAGAGAGGGAGGACATGCCAGAGGAGAAGGGAGGACAAAGCCCAGACTAAGTTCAGCTGAAGTGTTTTCCCTCAGTAAAGAAGGAGGCTATTGGGGCAAGTTCACTTTAATCACATTTGGAAAATAATGCTATGGATTGATAGTAGTATAGTGACATCTTGCAGTGGAGATGTTGACAGAAATTAGGTTAAATAATTGTAATAGTTTATACTACCTGGATGGAGAAGGTTCTGACTGATGTGGTATCTCTGTTGTCTGCCATGTGGGTGTGCAGTGGTAGGACATGAACATGGTGGAAGAGTCAGGTATCTGGGTGACCTTTGCCTTCATCCTGCTGAGCTAGCATCATGAGAGGAAGGGGAACAGCAGCACCCTGCTGAGTGGAAGCACCAGGGTTAGGACTTGGTGCTTCCCTGCTGAGACAGTGGGAGAAGGGATCACTGAATGCAGCTGGAGGGAACTGCTGAACTCACTGAGTAAGAGTGAGCTGAGCTCTGGAGGGAACTGTGGTTTCTTCTCTTTCTGCCTCCTAAGGTTTCTTTGACCTGAGGGCTGAAGTTACTCATAGGAGAGGAAGATGTGATCCTAAGCAGAAATCTCTCAAATTTTTATTTTCCATGAGATATTGAGGAAGGGTCAGAGGTTCTGGGAAGAAATGTCTGGTATTTTGATCAGCAAATGAAATACAATTTATTTGTGGGCTTTTGTTTCATTTCCTGTTCTTGAGATTACTAAGGGATTTGCAATAAGGAGATGGATATTCCATCTCAGTTTGTGATTTCAGACCTCTGGTGCTGGAGGTATACTCTGTTTGCAGAACTACAGTTGACCTTCTTTAATTAAACTAAAAGCACTGGAAATGTATTTCTGGCTTGATGAGTCCAGGATGTCCCATCTAGTACATGCATTCACTTGAATAGCCTAACAGTCACAGAAACTGCAGTTGTTTTTCAGCTTTCAGTGGTAGACATGTTCTTTTTAGAAGAGTTTTTGAGGGAAGCTGGACCTACAGAACCTGCTGTTGCAACAAAAAACCCAACCAAAGAATCAGCAAACCAGTACGTGCGAAGCCGATGCATCGCACCTGAATGTCCCAGTGCTGCAGTGCTTGGGGTGAGTGTTAGTTTTGCATCCATCCTGTGCAGGTGTCTGGGACCTGGAGCACTCAGCTGTGGGCTGAGACCCTTCTCACACGGCTGCGGTGGCCTTTGCCAAGGAAAGGCAGTGGGCTTGAGACAGTCTGAAGCACCTGCATAAGGAAGAAGCAGCTTGTGGTCCTACTAGCCAAAGTGGACCCTTGGGCAGGGTGGGGAACGGCCCATGGGAGGCTGTAGAGTCACCGTGGGGTGCTGGTGGTTCCTGTCTGGCAGTGAGTGCTGCCCTGGCTGTAGGAGAAATGCACTGGGCAGTGCTCCTGCCACGAGCCCTGGTTCACTGAGTGCCCTCAGGCCTTCCTTTTCCTAGTCCTGGGTGGAGCTTGAGGTAGAATGCCCATGTTTGACGTTGGAGCATTGGTTTTCTTTTCTCTTTCGGTGAAGTTCTACTAATCAAATTAATCAGTGGAGTCTTCCTACTTCTTCACCCATTTCTTCAACAGCCTATGTCAGAAACTCGTTTGTGGTAGAGAAAACTTCCTGTTTTGCTTGATGTTATCTTGCTGAGTCTTGTGTTCCCTCTGTGATGGCAGAGGTGCATGAAATTGTCCAACTAGAAAAAGGTTCAAAAAGTGAACTTTGGGTTTCTGTAACTGGTTGAAATCATGTCTTTAGCTGATTACCAAGAAATGGAAGTTCATTGATACATTTATTGAATGTCCCATCCCTTAAATGTTTCTAGATGAAAAAATAAATTTATCCTGAGTTGTAGAAACATCAGTAAGTAACCTGACCAGAGTTATTTGTTAGAAGAATGAGTGATGGATTTAATTTTGATGGAGGCAAAACAGACAATTCTGATGAAATTTGACTGTCTTTGGCTTTCTGAAGCTGGTGCTGCCCTCATGCCTTGGTTTGGTTTTGGTTTTTTGTTGTTTGTTTGATTTTTTAGCAAAACTCCTGAGAGATAGGAGTGAGAAGAGTAATTCTCTGTCAACTTTGAAATAAAGGACTTAGAATACATTTTAACTGATTTTTTTTCCACTTAAAAATATTTTTGTTGTACTCCAGTCTGTTGAAATCAGCAGAACCAAGTAGATTTGCACCAGCTTAGAGGCAGAACGTTGTCTTGATGCATTTTTAATTCCAAACTCTTAAACGTATATTACTTTTTTAATAAAATGAAACTTTTCATTTCAAGGTATGTGCAAAGGCTTTTTCTGGACAGTTAAATAATCCGAAGTCACCTGGAATTTCTTTCCTTATGACATTTTACTTAAGTTTCCAGATTTTGGAGAAAAATGTGTTGCCTTCAGATGAACGATCTCTTTTTACTCACATTAAATTCTATGTGGAGGTGTGAATATATATAATTAGAGACTTGGGGACAGGCTGTGAAATAGAAGATGAGAGGGCAAGACTCCATTTCTGAAATCATCTCAGTGTCATCCACTAATTAAAGTGACCTTCTCGTACCCAGGATATGGTGTGGCTGTTGGGGCACTGCAGTATCTCCACTCCAGCATGGGGCATAGGGAGCTTAAGGCAAAGCTTTTGGCTCTCACAGGAACGGAGTCCTGAAGGATGCACCATCTGGGAGGTGCCATGGCTCGTTTCAGTGAGTCTGAAGCAAATAAAGTACACTAAAAACGCCGTGGCTCTTTCCAGGAGGTGCAGCTGAATTATGTGCATGCCAGAAGACCATGGTGTTGGGCAGAGCTTAGTGTAAAGCAGACCATTATTATTATGGGATTGAGCCAAATATATTGGCACACCTGTGCAGCTCAACAGGAATTATTTTTTATAAAAGTATGTTTGTCTGCAAATGGTGTTGATCTTGTATTCCAAAACAGCAGCAATATGCTTAACAGACCGAGTAAGACATGAATAGCCACTTGGCAGGTGAAAAAGGCTCTTTTGTCTTTATTTGTTCCCAGAGGTTTCTGTTAAAGGCCGATGGTTTTTGTTATACGCAATTTTGAAATAGCTTTTAATAATCTGATTTTAAACCTCATGATGTTGTACTTAACTGTCAATTAGTAGAAGCCTGAATCAGATTGAGAGATTGAAGTTTCTATACAGGGAGCAAAGTTCAGATTTGTAAAGAACTTACAGTAAATGCAACCCCAGGTGTAAGAATGTTGAGGCGCTGTGCCGGGTGTGGTAAGCAGCAGTTACAGTAGAGATGCTGGAGATAGGAGAATGTAGATTCTTTATCTTGCTCTTCTCTTGAGACTCTTGGTGGGGTAACAGAAACCTCAGCCTGTGCTAATGGGAGCAGGGGTTCTTGGGGACTGTGCAGCAGATATTTTCAGTGCATTAGAGGTATTAACATATCATTCACTTGGAAGAACAAACTGAATGCTTTTGAAGAGAATTCTGTAACACATTTTTTCAGGAGTACACTGCATTTTCCAAGAAATGGCAATGAACACCCACAAAACTTTGATTTATTAAGCAGTCAGTAACCTAGGGTGTTGGTGTTTGTCCTGCTGTAATTAGTTATCTGGAATGAAGCACTACATAGGTGTTAGGCACATGGAGGTGAAAGTATGTGTATATATTCCTTTGTAGACTTTCATCTTTTAAAAATGTTTGTGCAGGTCCATACCTGAGACTTTGTCAGTGAATCCCCTTCACCAGATGGCCAAGAGCATTTTGTTGATACAGACTTCAGCTGGGTGGTGCTCTGCAAATTTTATGGAAAAGAACAGCTCCTGTGGACTTCATGTGCATTCATTAATTGTTTTTTTTCTCTTTTATCTCTTCTAATGGAGAGGTTTAAGGGATATTGAGCCTTGGGGAGCTAGATTTGCCCTTTTTGGGGAGGTGGGAATGCTGACATGATATATGACCATCCCCAAAGCTTGGGGCTGGGTCATGGCTGTCCTGGGAGGAAAGCAGTATTGCTTTGGCAGAATATCCATCTGTTGTTTGCATACCTTAGCTGTGTATTCTGGTTTCCTTGTTGCATTACTGGGGGTGTTTAACAAGGCATATCACTAATGCTTGTCTTGTGATCCCTCATCAGTTAAAGCCACATTTGCAAGGAGCAGAGGGTACATCCCAGTCTGATGGACCAACCCAGACCAGTCAGTCTGGATGGACTTTCTAATGCCACGGAAATAATTATTTAGTTGTGTGACAACTAAATGCTTCAGAAATTATTTTTTGTAATGGCTTACTTATATTTGCATTGCAGCTTGTGGGTCTGTGTCACTGCCACAGCAGGAAGCACACTCATCCCATAGGGATGGTCCACTGCTGGGAGAGTAAGTGGAGAGGAGGAACACGGGGCCTCCTTCCCAGCTGTGCCCCTCTCTATTCTGGTGTGCCTTTCCCCTGCCTCCCACCTGTGCACCCTGGTGCCTCCACTGAGTGGAGGAAGGCAGAAATTAATCTGGAAGGGAAATTGTTCTGCCTCAGTGGGCAAATAGAAGGAAACTGTCTCATTGACTGTGATGCTTTAATCTTTTTTTATGAGCTACCTGGAGTGCAGAGCCCTTTATTTGACCCACCATCAGAGCTGGCAGGGGCACAGCAGGATCTCTGCTAGTTTGAGCTGAAGGATTTACTGGCTTTTGCCAGCTGCCTTCCCCTTGGCAAATCTCCCTGCGAGCCGAACCGAGAGCAGGGTGTCCTGGTGTGTGCAGCTGGATGCAGCCGCCGGGAAGCCCAGCAGCAGCTGTGACCCCAGTGCTGCGCTGCGGCAGGGCTGAGCTGCTGCTTCCCTTTGCTCTTGGAAGGGCTGTGCACGGCAGATGGGTGGGAGCCATGCCCGTGTTTCCCGAAGGTTCAACCCCGCCGGCCCCTGTGTGGGCCGAGGGCTGCCTTCCCCTCACTGCACACTGGCAGCGTGCCTGGTGACACTCTGCTTTGCACGTGGGCTGCATTTGATCGGTGTGAAAGGAAACTGCGTCCTTGTTTACCTTTCACCTTCCTGTGTCCTCCTGCAATTGCTCCCTCATCCCTCCTGAACTGCAGCCCTTTGCCATCGGCTTGGCAGGGGTGTTCTGCTGCAGCATGACAAGCTAGCAAGGACCTTCCCTTCCTTAGCCTTACTTGATCCATAGGCTCTCTTCTTCCCTTGTCTCCTCCAGGCAGGGGAAGAGACGTGGATCTCCTGCCTTAAAATATTCACCTTGTTGACCTTGACCATGACCACTTATTTGTAAGGTCTAGGTGTGTGCCTAAGCTGTGCTGTTTGACCTCCCTGTGTGGCTGGGGGAAAACTTTCTGTCTGCCTGAGAGGCTGACTGTGGGCACACTCAGCTTGCTCAAGAGACTGAGTTTTAGTCTATAATGTAACAGGTGCACAAGAAGATTTAAATGGAAAATCAACAGCAGGCTAATGATCATAGCCAGGTTAATGGTTTAAAACCCCTGTTCTTCATATCTTGCAAATGAATATAAAAAATTACAGTTTCAAAGGAGATCTTGAGCAATGTAATTCAAGTGTTAAATTTAGCTTGAATTGGGGGAGAATGGGGAGAGGGCTGCGTATGGTCACGTTTCACACAGGAGCCACGAGTGAGACAGGCCACCGTGTTCCCACAGCCACAGCTCTGAGAACCGAGAGGGATTCATGAGAAAATGCACCCTTGAAATCTTGGTGGGTCTGTTACTCTTTCCTCAGAAAACTTGAACTTTTTGTTTAAAGTAAGCTGCTTACATCAGTGGGAAGCTTAACAGCACTTAAAACAGCTCCCCACCCACTTTCTATTTTTGCTGAGGGTGAAATATACAGATGAATGGAGCCTGATAGGGTCAGTTCATTTAATGCAAGGCTTGAGTCCATTTTGCCATTAAATATACTTTCATTTTTCACCAACTCTTGTCCACTTCAATTTTAAATTTACTCTTGTATAACATGGGAAATGTCTTAAACTCACCACCCCATAGAACATATGTAGTAATATAGAGAAGAAAATCACTGCTCTTCTTAGGCTTTATCTCAAACTATGTAATTTATTGTTACTGCTCTGTGTAATTTCTCTTTATTGTTAACGCAGTATTTATTTTTAATTATTATTAACACACTTATTCTGTTTTAATAGCCTGACTGATGAGCCAGTGTATTTCTGAGTGTCTTTTAAATTAAATCTCCTTCTAAGAATTTTTTTTAGAAATGAGAATAACACAAGCAATATTAACAGGCAGCCCTTTAGGCCAAGTGTTGCCTCTTTTTTTCTCACACCTACCAGTGCTGTGCAGCATCCCGTTGCAACATCTGGTTGCTGCCATCACACAGCTGCTTACTAACCACTAATTATAGCACTCAACAATAGAAAAGAAAACATTGAGCACACTGTGTTGGTATTTTTAAGGGTAACTAGCTGGTCTTATTTCCTACTACTCTTGTAGTTGCATGTTAGCTAACTTGCACCCCAGTGTGTTCTGCTGAAGGTTGTTTATATCACCCATGCTGAGGTCTTGTCAGGCTGTGGTTGTTATCATTTTTCTGATGACAGGGCTATGAGTTAATTTTGAATTGGATAGCTCTGGGAGACAAAATTCTCACATATAAAAAATGGTCCCCAACAGATGAAATTTGTGTTTGAATACCAACCATTGTTTGTGACTTTGTCTTTAATTTTTTTTTTTTAATTTAATAAGAAAAGACAGAATAGGATTGTACTTCACATTGCTCAAAGGGAGCCAAGTTTCAGCATAGGTGAATTACTTGGGGCCCTGAAGGTTCATGACTTGAGTAAGCAAAATCTCTCAGACAGTCCTAAAACCATCTGGGCTGGCAGTGCATAGCTGAAAGGGGTATTGCAGCCTTGGTATCTCAAGAGCACTTCTGTGCTAACCAAGTCATTGGGTTTTGCTGTGCCTCTTTCTTTCATCTTTCTTAATGTATTTATAGAAGAGAAGTACTTCCAGACACATCTTCCTACAAAGAGGACTTGTGAGAAACATTATGTGCTTTCAAATAAGGAATAAAATGTACTTGCTGATCAATTTTCTGTCCTCATTATGTCTCTCAGAGGTGAGTTCAAGGAAGAAATAAAGATGGGAAGAGTTTGGAAATTAAGTCTATTTACAATGAAAAAAGATAACTCAAGAATACTGAAAAAAGGCTGAAACTCAGTGGTTGGAGAGATGGAGAACAGATTCAATTATCCTAATGTTGTGCAGCTGCACTACCACATGTATTGTTTTCACTTTACTATCAGATATTTTATGCATGTGGTAGCCAATGTTCTCTTTTTGTTTGTTCTAAATATTTCCTATGTGTAATGCAGTAAAAGATGTTGTTCTCAGTTGTTAGAACAGAACAATTTAGTAAAGAAACACTCATCAGTGTTTGCACACACTACATATTTAATGACAGAAACAGACTAATAATAGAAAGTTTATTCCTGTAATAAAGGAAAGGTAAATAAAAAACGGCAAGCAAACTCATACATCGAATCTGGAATTTCAGTTTAAAGAAAAGAATCTTATCATAGTCATCCACTTCTAGTAATTAGTTTGTGCACTCTTAGACTAAATTTGCATACAGTGGGGAGGGTGAATCATTCCCTCCTCTTCCTGGATCCACAAGTGAGATTATTTCTGTGTAGAGTTCCTGGAAATTCCAGAGGTGCACAAAAGAGCATCTTTCCAGCTTCTACCAAGCAGGAATGTGTCTGTGGCAAGCAAGCTCCCAGAGGTTCAGATCCAAAGCTCTGACATTCAGTTTTTCACTATATAGGCTACTTTGATGGGGGGAAAAGGGCAAGGTGATTTTTTTGGGTCTCGAAGGGAAGTTAAACTAAATTCTTCCCTGTTTGAGGTGAGGCTCCTTTCTTGGATTTGAGCTCATGGTGAGACAGGCAAAAATAGTGTTAATATACTTCTGTGTATTACCAGTATTTTCCATTTATCTGACAGATGAAACAAAAGTGAAGAAGTTTAGTGAACAAATGAAGTAACTGTGCATTATCTTGTGATGTAGTCCTTACAAGAAAGATGAGTATATAAATCTAAAGTCTGCATAAATTAGGGAAGATGAGGAAAAGCACTCAGATAATTCTGCTGGTTTTCCACAATGTTGCATGATTTTCTATTTCATTCTTCTCTATTTAATTCTTCTTATTTTATTTACTATTTTATTCTTATTATTCTGGGTAAATTTTGAGGTGCAAACTTCATTAAAACAATACTTCTTCCGTCACCAGTTTCTTGTACTTGTTGGTGTTTCAGAAGACATGTGAGGTAATAATTGTTGAAGAGAAGACCAGTTTGCTTTCTCCCTACATTATATCTTGACAGACATAACGTGCATTCATTCCACTCTTTCCTCTTGCTTCCAATTTTCATAGAGTGAGAGAGAAATGGATAAACATGTGTGGGGGAAAAAAATGGATAAACATCCTTTATAATGTTTGCTGTTGGGGAGGATAAAAGGAGGATTCAGCACAGAAGGCCCAAATTAGGCACACATTAGAGAATGAACAGTTTATTTTTTGCTGGCTGTTTCCATCAGGAGGAAGTGCCTTCAGTGTGAAGAGAGTTCTCAAGTTTTGCAGCACCCCTAGAAGAAGGACATGAGGACCGTGCTTGGCTTTCCACCTGCTCTGCTGTGCGTTTGCAGGCATTTGGAGTCCAGTTAAGGTTTCACATGAGCCCAAGATTGTCTCAATACATAAGGGATGAGAACAAGTCCTGACCACCTCCCAGAGCCAGGGAAAGATTTAAGAAAATGCGCTGTCATGTTTGTTTTTCCCTTGCTCTTTATCGAGCTAGGTCTCCTTAATCTTGACAACGGCACCTCAACATACAGGTTACAAATTAGGCCCGTTCAGTGGCAATACTTTTTCTTTGTCAGTCAGCACCAGGGAGGTAAGGGGCAATTGGACCAATCTTTAGTCTCTGCATGCAGTGGAAGTCTACACCTTCCCTTTTCTTTCTTGTCTCAGTAGACTATGGAGGGAGATCAGTGTCAGCATCAAGGAAAGGGAGGCTTTCAGTAAGAGAGGAGTGGGAAGGTGAATGCCATATTGTGACTAGCTCCTTGCTGCATGTCCTTCAGTCAGCAGTTTGGTGTGTGGGATATTTGCATACTACTTACACTTTGGAATATGCATGTCAGAAGCCATTTGCATTGGGAAGACAATTATAGGTCAAACACATTCCATGTTTTTCCATATGCTTCATTGTGAATATGTACAGAGTAACATCGCTTTTATATAGGCTGCTTTTTTACTACAGTAAGTATCTCAATGTTGGTCAGAGCTCAAGAATTAAGTAGTTTTAAACAGGATTTAAAATTGAAGATAGCTGGAGCTATTTTTAACATGTAGGTTGTGATTTGGCTCTCCGCTGTCTTTGTCCTCCCAGTTTTATCCTTTGTAGCATGGCTGATAAAGAGCTGTTGTCGCGTGCTGTGTGTTCTTTGTCTCAGCCATGAGGATGCTGACTTCCTCCCTTTTATTTCAGGAGGTCATTAGTGCTGATGAGATTAGAGGTTTATAACTTCAGGTCCAAGTCATTATTCCTAATTTAATCAATGCATTTGAAAATGTTTCCTCTAATAAAATTGTAATGACTTCACATGATTTGTCATGCTTATCAAAAACATGGTTTAAACATTTTTATATATTGAGGCACTGAGCTTCTGGAGAAGAGTAGACATTAGTACATCATTGCTGGGCCAATTTCCTGCTTCTCTGTCTGTCTCTGCTGTAAATCAGAATAACCTAGTCAGTGTAATCACAGTGATGTACAGCCAGCATGGCACTGGAGTCAGGCCTTCGCAAACAGCATAAAACCCTGGGAGAGATCCCTTGCGCCAGCATGATTGTGTCTCTGCCGCCACCTTCATCATTCAGCTGGGTGCTCTGCCTCCCTGTGAAAGAGACTATCAGCGGGTTCATGATAAAGGAAAACATAACCATCTATAATGTAGAGGCTTGACTGGAGAAATAGCTTTTATATTGCAAGGGGAATGAGATTAATACCCTCCCACGATTCCTAAGGTAAGGGGAAAGTGGCAGTGTTACAGCAGAGCTTGGTGTTTGTTCAGAGGCTTTTGAAGAAAATTCATCTAAGTGCTTGGCTTTCAGGAATGCTCATGGAATGTGCTAAGGCTACTATTTTATTCAAATTACCTCTCTCTTAAACAGTGTACTGTATGCATTTGGATTCAGGCAGGTGAGGAAGGAACAGGGGACATGAATTTACTGTATGCCAGGTGGATGAGTCCCCTGTTTGAACACACAACTGCTGCTGCTCCATGTGCTGGCCCCCCAGGTCAGCTTCTGGGGGTGGGAGCAGGAATGGAAATCACGTGAGTGATTTTGATCCTTGTAGGTGATGAACTGATGCAAGGAGGGAGGATTTGACTGTCTGCGGTCAAATGAGGGTCTGTGGGAGGACTGACAATCTTATTAGCTCTTGGCATTGCTTAGTGTCCAACAAGCAGGGTGGTGGCATGGTAGGGGTGGGTGCACTTGTGATGGAGGGGCTGCTGTCAGGAAGTGCAGTGCACTGGCAGCAGAGGGGTGTCAGCTCACTGGATTCCCTGCATGGACTTTGGGGGTGGTACTGCTTCTCACTGCTCCTGGAGAGGAGAAGCTTCCCTGTAGGGCAGTGCTTATGATATGATGACCAAGTCTTTCTGCCCTCTGCCTCTAACCCTAAGCCACTTGCTCCTTCTCAGGCAATAGTCTAAAAGCAGTGTGTGGGTAAGAACACCCAGAGAGGTTTTTGCCTGCGTGTTTGAGCAGCGCGGTGGCTGCGGATACGGCAGCGTAACTGGCAAATCCCAGTAGGCAGATGGCAGGTCTCACACTAGGAGAGGATGTGTAAACGACCAAAGATAGGCTTTAACAGGCTTTTTCAAAGCCAGAAGTTTGTCACTGTATAAGCTCTCAGTCTAAACATTCCTGAGAAATTTCAAGCCTCAAGTCTACTAGTAGTTTATTAAATAGTTACAGCAACTGAAATGGATGCTGTGAGTCACCATGTGCACTCCTGAGTGTGGGGTGTCTTGCATGTCTCAGGCATTTGCTGTCTCTGTGCTGGCTGATGGGTTTACCCACCTGCCCAACCTGCCTTGGGTCTGCAGAGGACGAGCAGAAGGAAAACCAACCCTTGGAAACAGTCATGCACAAAATGCTTATGTTTGTTGACAAGCTAGGGCCAAGCCACTGCTGATAAAGTGGTGGTGGTGGCATGTTGGGTGTCTCTGGCTGCCCCTGGTGCATCTCTGCCTTTGGGCGTTCACTGCAAGCACGAGCCTCTGCTGCCAGGGGAGGGTTGGTTCAGTTTGACCTTTAGTGGTAAGGATGAGAACTGCTGATTGTCTTCTGCATCCCCAGCCTCTGCTGTGCAGGGTTCTGTGGGGTGTGCTGGTGCTCTGCAGGCAGCGGAAAAGATCAGGCTGGCTTTTCTGCCATTCTGACTGCTATTCTTTCTTTTTTCCCAGACTAGGCTGTTTTAACAGCAAGACTCAGTTAAGGAGAAGAGTATTTCCTGTACAAATTGCCCTGTGCAAATACGTACTGTAATTCAGCTCTGTGGAACTGCCATATTCTCTTCAAACATCAGTGCTGGCACTGCCCATTAGTAATATCCATTTTTTTTCAACTGTTTCACTACTGTAGAAAAATAATTTTCAGTTCCCAGGACTTGACAGGTAGAGTGACATTAGACACCTCAGCAGTAAGGAACCTAAGGATGAATACAGTCAGATTACCACAAAATTTGGCTCAAACTATTATCAGTTTGAGCAGCAGATCATCAGCAAAAACTAGCTCTAGTGATTAAACCTGCCCTCCTTTCATTGATGTCAGTCGTGCAATTCTCAGTAACAGTTATTGAGAAGGAAATGTGTTCCTAGGTTTTCTTTTTCAGATGCTTTTTTAATGAGGAAGGCTGAACTGAGCAAGGTATCAAAAGCTCTAGCTTGTCCCCTTCTGAAGTGTGCTGCTGATGCCTGGCAGCCACTTCTACATGGGCCCCTGTTTATTACTTCTGTCCTTTGTTTGTAATTTTTTTCACCCTCTTTGTGTATTGCTAGTCTCACTGGTCTTTTTCCCTTTTTCTTTGACTTGAACTCTATGACTCATGCCTTAATTTTTGTTTATGTTCCCACTCTCCTTAAGGGCTCCCCACTCACTGTAAGAGTACATTGCAATATGCAGCATTTCATTATCCCTCTTATTATTTCATAGATAGAAAATGAAAGTGATGGAATGGGCTTTTATTTGTGGAATCAGAGAAAGTGTTTCAGAAATAAACAGCACCATCAGTAGAGCCTGGTTGTGTATGGTGCTGGGCCCAAAATATGTGTGCACTTAGAAATTCAGGCTGAAGCTGGTGATGAGTGATGAAGACAAAATTTATTATTTTGACTTCTTTGAACCAAACAGATCAGAAACCATAGCTTTGGAGACAAGAGCTGCAGGTCTCACTTCATGCCAGGGATCCTGTGGATCTTGGGTGTAGATTGAACAGTCTGATTAAAATTGTTGTGAGTTTGAAGTCAGGAGTAGGTACAAAATGGACCTTGGGAGCACCCCCTGGGAGCTGTTGGTCGGTGAATGACGTGTCAAACCATGTTAGTTCATTTGAAGCAATTAGTGGGAAGAAGTAGGCTTCACTAGAGCAGTGGCTCTGGAAAATGGGTGTTGAACTGCCTGGCTTCCCTGTTAGCACTCCTCCCCTGGTGAGTGTTTTTGGAGAGGTAGAAGGTGGTGCTCAGCCACTGCGTTTGAGTCCCACTCAAATGCTGGGGGAAGCTGAGGCAGATGAGCACACATTGTGTGTGTTTGTGTGGGGTGCTAGTGGAGTTCAAGGCTTCTGTTTTGCTTTTTTTGCCTGGTGAGTGAAAAAGCTGTTTGGAGTTTCCTGAGTCATGTATTATTATTGCTATACAGCATTTAAGAGCTATTGACTTTTGTTTTCCTGCTATTTGACTAATTGAGTTTATCTGGACAGTCCCTGATCCTGCTGGCATGTTACTGAAAGTAAAAGCTGAGTTTAGGAAAAAAATAGACCCCTGAAACTTAATTCAGTGATGCCAGTCTCTGCTGCTGGCTGAGCAGAGTATTGCTTGAAAGTCTTGCTCTTAGGTATTCTTATTTTTTGTTTTATTTGCATTAGGGAGAAGATAAATCTGTTCAGCAGCATCTGTGCATCACCACTGACATTTTAATTTTCACTTAAAAGATTTTAATTAAAATCCAACGTAATTTGGTATGAAAAACGAGATTGAATTGCTATTATACATGCAGACTGAACTAATGTCAATTTATGTATCAGTTTCAGGAACAGCTCTGTCTGATTAATCCAGGCAGTAGCAATGTTTGCTGGAAGGAGCTCTAGTTGCTCTTTTTGTATAATTCTGCTATTTTTCTTCCAAGATAATTACAGAAAGAGATGCTTTGAGCTGGTTTCCCGGTTTCTCTCTGATGGAGTTATTTTCTTGTTCTGCATCTCTATCTCCTCCTGGATGCTGTGCAATCATCCCTGCGAGATAATGATTGCCCTCTAGGCTCCAAGGAGAGATTTGTGTGGAGAAAATGTTTGCTCTTGCAATGCCTCAGAATGTACCAAGTTTTTATTATTATTATTATGCAGGTTGCATTTGGAAAGGTGTTGGTGGAATCCTTTCATGGCTCTGTCTTAGCTGTGTGTCAGTGTGTGCTGTGTTCTTCCACAGCTTCACGCTGGTGCTTGTGTGCCTGTGTACTCATGCCCATGTGTTCTGTCTCAAGCCACAGGATTTAGCACAGCTTTACTCTCAGTTCGTTGTGTTAGTCACAAATGGAGTATAAACATGTCCAGGATGTGTATTTTAAATACATCTATTTGCCAAACATTGTCTCTTTGAAATGCTTAAATAGAAAACACAAAGTGATTTTCCAGGCCTTGAGTCCGATTTTTCCCTGTAGAATAAACACCTGCATCTAATCAACTTGAGAGACATGTTCTCTCAGAAAATTCAGATTAAGCTATGGGCAGCATGTAATTTTCTTGGAGAGGCTGTGCAAATGGACTGTTTCAGAACCTGGTTTGGGGTTTGTGTGGGAGCAGCTCTGTGCAAGGGCTGCTGAAACAAACATTTTTTCATGTCATCACTGTAAAAGTCTATAAAAAGGAAATGGCAGAGGTAGCGGGGCACTTCTGTGTATATTTTCTGGTATTGCATGAATAAGAACTCTCAAATACAAGAAGGAAAAATTACAATTAAAGTTTTAAGAAAGCAGCATATGGTATTATCCAAACAGCCATTTATTATACCTTACTTATTGGGGAACTCATGGTGAAAGGGCTATGGTTTAGGTTAAGAGGCTTCAAGTCCATGTCTCCTGCCTGCCCTCAGATTATGTTTATGGTCAGAAATGCAAAGGGTTGTTTTTCAGGTATGTAGTCTGTCTCTTTTCTGAAGCTATTCCAAGCAATCATGTTGAAAAAACACTTGGGAATGATGTGTGGTGTCTTCTGCACTCGCAAAGAAACATTTTATTTTACCAAGACAACTGTTTGACTTATTTCTGCTGCATGCTGCTACATTCCTATCATGAAGATATGATTCACAAAACATGTAGGTTTGATGCAGAGCTCGAGCAGTCTCTGAAAACAGAGGGGTGGCTTTGTGGCTTGGTATTACAACATGTCAGCAGCATTCACAGCATGTCTGCCTTCTGTTTCCTGCATGAATGTGGGTGCCTCAGAGATCAGCAAAGCACTAAAATGTCTCTAAAGTTTCACTGAATACAGTAGATCTGTGTTTAAACGCTTCGTTGACTCAGCAAGAGCCGGGGATGGATCATCACAGTCGATCTGTGCTTCATGCAAAACAAAGTAATGGAAATTGTACTTACGTGGCTATTACTGTGGAGTCAGATCTGTAGCTTCAGTGGTTGACACATGAGTACCTCTGACTCTGTGTACAATATATGGGACATCTGTACTTGAGTTTTTCGGGAACAGGATGCAAGGAAAACCTGCTTCATGCACAGTCTTGTGTATTTGCCAGTTGGATTTCAGAATTCAATCTCAAGCCCTGTGTTTTCAGGCAGCAGAGAAAGAGGAAGCTCCAAGCTTAGCATAAAGGTATCCAGAATAAATGTGCCACCAAAAGTAAACTCTAAACTGTGGAAGGTAACAGCCCAGCTCAGTTAATACTCTAAAATTGTTCTACCCTTCAGTTCTTCACAGGTTTAGTCACATCACTTCTCCCGCTTCTGATAGCCATGTTGACCCTGAAATCAAAGGATGTATTCAAACCCCATCAAAATTTGTCCTTTGCCATTTAGTATTTTGGGTGATTTCTGGATCATGTAGTTTTCATAGTTTCCTACACTTTCCCAGTGTGAATTTATTCTGGGGCACATTCTTGTTGATAGGAGAGAACAGTTTTCTGTGAGAGTTTAGGAAGGAACCACAGATTGAGGTTGGGTTATGCCAGCTTTACAACCAAAATCTCTGCCTTGGTGTGGTGGTGCACAGTGCAGTGCTTGTTGAATTACCACATTCCACTTGGAGCTCTGAAATCAGTGAGTGAATTTTAAAATACCAGCAAATGGTAGCAGGGTGGAGCATTCATTTTTCATGAGGGCAGTAATGCAATTTCAGTTTGCTGAGCTACAAGAGTGTGCTTTGATCAACAGAGTAATTTAGCAATTAGAGTATCTGAGGTGCCTCAATTTACCTAGTAGCTGAGGAACTCAATGACAGGTAATGTGTCATTTTTAATTGTCTTTGGAAAATGAGTTAGAAATGTATTATTTTCCAAAGTACATTGTTAGAAAACATGTTTGCCACTTTAGTGCACAAAAAGAGTTGATTATTCTTCTCCTAGTTACTAATGGTCCCAGATGAAACCACCCTGTGGGAAAAAAAAGAAATTGATTTGGCTTATGTATAGGCATAAGGAGGAGCATACTTTAATAAGCTTCAATATTGATTCAAAGTGAGAAAGAGCAGAGACAAAACCCACTGAAATTAATAAGGTATGGAGTTTAGTATCTATGGTAGTTCTAAAAAGATTTCATTTTTGTAAATCTGTGTATAAAATACCTGGTACTGTCAAAGTGTTTTTTACTTTTCTCCTGACTCTAAACATGCCTTAAAATAGTATATCCAGAAAATATGGTACAGTTAAGAATGGGATTTCCAGAAATCTCATACATTGCTCCTGTGGGCTAGATTCTGCGTTCATTAAATTGAGCTAAGTAAAGAACAATTGCCTTGTGTGAACTAAGGGGATTCAGTGTGATTGGGATCAATGTGAGCATTAGGGCATTCATATTTTACAGCAGCCTCTGTTGCTGAACTGCAGGACAGAAGCGTGTGCATACCATTTACCATATCCAAGGACTTTGTCTAGACTTGTTTTCTATTTTTCCTATGTTTTTGCTTTAGGAGACATGCTGATAGTGTTAGAAACTGCACTGCAAACAATGCATGCTGTATGCAGCAAGCAGAGCTGTTCTGCAATTACATAAGGTAGTTCAGATGAAAGAGCCTCTGTGTTCTGTGTCTGAGAGAGGAGACTTAATTAAGACAGACAAATTCTCCTGGGTATAACAAAGCAGTTCTCTGGTTACAGCCCTGATTAGACTGTAGTTCTTCTAAATGCATTACCAAAGTCTTCATTATTATAATTAAACACATAGAAAATATGTTGGCCCTTCATTGCATAAAGCTTTGCTTTAGGGTTAAGAAGAGAAATTTCAGAGCTTTGAAATGGAAAGCTGACAAGCAAAGCAAATTATTTCTGTAATTTTGTATAGTTTTTGAATTTTTGCCCTTTTTTGTCTTTCACTTAAAGACAGACACTTTAAAATAAAACCTTAAATGGTCTATTTACAGCAATATTATTTTACTGAGGCAACCAGCTGGGAAAAACTAGTGTCATCTGTAAAAATGGAGCTCAGACACCGGGCTCTCCCAGGTATGCTGGGTTTGGAGCTGTCCAGCCTGAGAGTGGGTGTGCTCCCCTGTGCCTGGGGCACTCACTGCTGCTGGCTTCTTCTTGCTTACCTCACTTCTTTCCAGGAGTTAGCAAGGCCTGCAGCTGAATAGAGATGTTGCTCCAAGGTGAATAAAGGGAAAAGCATATGTGTTCAGGAGCATTCATTGCTTATACATCCAGCTAAGGGAACTGATGAAAAATAACAAGAAACAAGAAAGGAGGGAGTTAATATTTCAAGAAGAAATGGACTTTTTTCCAACACTTGTCTTTTCACTGCATCCGCTGATGTAAAAAACACACCATTAAATTTAGAATCTGTTTTCCCTGGTGGGAGGGATTACCTTGAAAAGTCTCAAAAAGTCAGAGCTCTGGGGTTTGAAAAGGACTTGAGGAGCTGTTGGATGAGCAAATGCATAGTCACACCTATTCTAATCTAAACAGATTATTAACAAATGAGGAGTGTGACCATGGGGACTAAATGTGTGTGTTTGTAAGAATAAAGCTTAAAAACTGTATCACACAGTTCTTGCAAAGCATAATCTATTCAAAGGGCCCATTGAATGCACTGTGAGTTCTGAGCTGATTTTTGTCCATGCAGCTCCCAGTGCTCACTAATGTCACTCTTCTGCTACCACTTGTTCACAATTGCAAAACTAAACTCGGCCAGTATTTAGTGCTCCTTTAGTACCCCCTCAATTGCTCTGGGCAGAGTGTGTTGGTGTTAATGATAACTGAGTTAATGACAACTGTGCAAGATATAGGAAGCTTGTGGTTTAGCAATGGGGCCTGTGGCTTTCTGTCCTGGAGAAGGCAAATACCAAACTTGGGCCTCTTAAAACCAAGAGCTTCCCCAATGCCCTGGCCCAGCTGCTCCTGCCCCCACTGCTACACACTCCCTTTTCTGCCATGTGTGCCCCCGAGGTGAGAGGGGATGGATGAGGACACTGGCAGAAGCTGCCTTTTCTCCCAAGGTACTGAGATTCGTGCATCAGAAACATTTTTGAGTCTTGTGGAAACCATGAGACAAATCCAGAGTAGATAGTGTTTCCTCAGGGTCTTCCTGGGCTTCTAAGCTGAACCAGAAGCCAGGAGGTTCCTACTCTTCTGGCTGCAAATCCGACATTTTTCTTCTTACTCTACATTTTCTAAATGTTGCAAGTGTACAAAACTATTGGAGATTGGAGGTGTTACTTTCTCCGCGTAAGTGCTAAGTCATGTTGCAGCTGAAGTATAGTTACACTGCGGTTAGAGTTCAAATTTTTTTTCTAAAACTCCTCTAACCACTAATTCATAATGTTAAAATATTAAATGGATGGAGTCAATTACACCAGGTTGGTGATATACTTAAACTGTAAAAATGCATGTATAAAACCCAAGAGACTGTAATACTCAGGCATGCACATAGTTTAATTCTAAGCTAAAAAATGTATGATTACTTAGCAAATAAATATATATATATGATCAAGATAAAACTACATTACAATTGCATTCCTTTATTTGTTAAAAAAAAACAAAATCAAATTTACAACCGGGTTTTTTTTTTCTCCCTAAGATATAGGCTCTGGGAAATAGGAGAGTTTTGCCCTTCAAGGTGGCTAATTTTGAAGGAATGTGATTAAAAATTGCAGCACATTTCTATAGCAAATCAATTATTTGTTAAATAAATTGGATGTTTATGATGCTGCAGTTTGCAGTTTATCAAGGTGCTTGTAACCTGCCTGATTTACTGTGTATTTTGATGAGTAATGAAAGCATTCTGTGTCTGCACTGGTAAAAATTTGGAATATGCCTACTGTTGAGAGTCACATAATAAGATTTAATGAGGCTACCACAGCTGTTTCTTGAATGTTTCTTTCCTTTCTATTAATGGAGAAATCTGTGTTTTGCTTGTAAGGGAGATGCTTAATTTGTCATACCGTTGCTAAGTGCACCGCTGAAATCATTGTTTCACTTGTATGTTGTTTTCAGCCCTGCCAACTCCTTTAGCAGTGCAGGAGCTTGAAACTGCTCTGGTACCAGCAGGCGTGATTTTTGTGTATACCTTGCTTTTCAGCCCAAGGATGCTGAAGGGGGATGTCTGGTATGTGCTGTGCCCATAGTTGCAAAGCTAAAAAGCTGTAGATGGGAGTAAAACAAAAAGAGAAGCAAAAAATACTTGAGGAATTTTTGAGTCTGTGGTTAAGTACAGCCACATTTGGGTGCCCATATTGTAGAGGAGCAATCAGAAGGCTTTCCCTAATCCTTGTTTTGTGAGGTTGCCAGCACAAGGGTTAATAAATCCCCACCAGCAGAGGTGTGTGAGGTGTGTGAGGGAGGTGGATCACACCTCCACCCGCAGCGGGTGAGCTGGGAGAGCCGGGGCTGCAGGGATCCGTCCTGTGGGCTCCCGTGGAGGCGATGCCTGTGCCCCCACCCAGAGCCTGCACACCAGCTGTACAAACTCCCACACCTCAAGGGCACTCTCCTCAGCTGATAAACACTTTCCTCACACGAGCTGATGCATTTGTTGGGTATGCTGAAAGTTGCTTTTCTCTCTCAAAGAAAATGAGGGCCTTTAAGATAGCATGATGCAAAATTTTACCCCCAAGTGCATTATAGGTCAGATAAAACACTGCCCTGTCTTGCCCATATGCTTCATATTTGGCTGTATGTATTTTATCTCAACCTATTTAATAATTCAATTGTAACTGACAATTGGAATTTAAAAAAAAATCCTATTAAACAAGTTTAATTACCTAATTTTATTGATTTTTGAAACTTCATTGCTAATTTTAGGTATAGGGGCTGATCTGAATCAGCATAAATGTGATTAATAAAGAAATAATTTAAGTTGATTAAAAAGGGTTTAAAATAATGTGATTAGCCAATTGAGATTTGTGTGGTTTATTGGATTATACATTTTATTCCTGGAGGACTGCTGTAAGATTCAGAATGAAATTAAATTGGTCACCCTATTTTGGGCCCCCAGTGCTTGGTATTCTCCAGTGCCATGATAGCAGACCAGAAAGCACAGTCCCATTTAACCATTTTCTTCTGGAAAAAACACAGGATTTAATTTTTGAGTTAATACCGAAATAATCAGGCCAAAAAATAGCACTGAAGTCTGGTCTGCTCTCCATTAAATAGGGCTTAAATGAAGTCATGTTTGATCTCATGGGACATCCTTTTGGAAGGAATTAGGTGCTGATGAAAACGCAATGAAGGCTCTCCAGCTATCCTTGGGAGATTGTGACCATTGTCAGTTTTGCTTTTCTTGTTTTAGAGTCTTGGCTTCATTTTGAATGTGTCGATTTCCAGGATTTAAAAGAATGTATCACTTGATAGTACTGATCTTCAGATAATCTTTATATAATCATGTTCATAATCAATGATCATTGTGGACCCCTTCCAGCTCAGAATATCTTGTGAGCTAAAATCTATGACAACATTAGTCCACATTTTGAGTTTCTAGGGGATACATAAGGAAATGTAATTTGAAGGGCTTCTTAAAGTACATTGATTAAAGATTTAATTAAACTACTCAATTATAAGCATTACATTTTGAATAAAAGTACGCAGATATCCCTTAAGTAGGGCATGGGATATCTGTTAAGTTTTTCCTTATATTAATGCACATTTTTAGTAATACTAATATAATATTAATGAATACAGACAATATGTGTATTGAACTAAAAGAATCTGTAATCCCTTACTTGAATGTGTTTCCCAGAATCTTCCTGATTCTTGTGGCACTTGTGAACTTTCCAGTTTTCAAGGTAATTTCTAAACTGAGAGCATCACATGATGGACAGATACAATATTAGAACCTTTCTATCCTGAGTAGATACTATGTTTATATAACCAAGGTTACTGCTTTGTGTGTGATCTTTTTGTTATAGTCTATGCTGATCATCTGTGATAACAAAGTTGGCTTTTTTTACCCGAAATTATTCTCCTGCATCAGAGTCCTTTACAGAAGGACTGGCCCTTGTATTTTTAGAATTATGACCTTGTATTTGCTCCTTATTGGAAGACACTTAGTTTTTTATGTATTGCCTGTCAAGCAGTCTTTTGACTGCTGACTCCCATTCTGTTATTCATCACTGTTGAAACTTGGCTTTGTATCATCTCCAGATTCCATGTGTATTGATTTTATGCTTTCTTCCAGGTCACTCTAAAAACGCTAAATAGCACTGGGCTAAAGAATGGGTCCCTGCAGGATCCCATTTGAAGCATTTCTTCATGATGAGTGTTTCACATTTACTGTTGCATTTGAAAGCTATTGTTTATCTTGTGTTTGATCCATTTAATGTCTTCTGAGTTTATTTTTATTGCTGTATATTCTTAATCAAAATGTCATTCACTACCAAATCAAATACGTTTCAGAGACCATAATACATTAGTCTATTACAATGACTTTATGTGTACCAACCAAACTTTTCATATCATAAAAACAGAGATACCAGGTTAGTCTGACAAGCTCTGTTTTCCATAATGTTGGAAATAGATAATGCTGATCATCTTTTTATTCTTAAACAAATATTTTTCAGCTTTTTCATTATTTTGACAGTGAAAATTACCCACTCATAGATGCAGTGCCAATCAAGTATTTAGAGATGTAATGAAGGGGAGTACCAGTTGGGCTTCTTTTTCGTTAGCCAGGTCTTTCTAAACATACTTGGATTTTCCTCCTGAGTTGCTTCTAGCATTCTCTTATTCTCTTAATGTTTGTCTCAGATGAATTCAAAGGAGTTCTCCTGGGAATGCTGCAGCTGAGATCCCTTTATCCAGACCTTGCTGCTACCTTTTCTGCCTGAAGACAGAAAGTGTCTTTCTGTCTTTCTTGGGTTTATATTCCCTGCAGGATGATGAGTTCAATCCATGTCCAAGGTGCTCTTGCAGACTAAAAAGGATTAGAGCCTGTGAGCAACCCAAGCACTTCAAAATAACAGAGTATTTGGAAGTAGTAGGGGTTGGAGACAGGAGACCCAATGAGCTGGGTCAGTCCCTTACATGCTATAAGCCTCCTTCCAACTGGAAGTAGACCTGGTGTCCTTAGGGAAAGGGTTTTTTCCTCAGGGAGAATGGACAGTATCCATGAAAAATCTTCATCAGGTGGTGTCTTCTGTAGGTTTATATGGAGACATTGTGTGTATGTATTGAAGGGTCATACAGGAATCTGTTTCTCACTGCAGCTGCTGCTTAATGCATAAAGGGATAGCTACTTGCCCTTGTGGAAACCAGTTGGATGAAACTTTAACAACAATGGCAGAAAGCTCTGTGAAGTGGTAGCCTCATTATAGGCTCTCATGTTCTTGTGCTCTTGGAAGCTTTTCAATCTTGGCTTCATGGCCCTACTTATAAAAGAGAAGGGAAAAGTAGTAACTTCAGCATGGTATCATGCCAGAAAATAAACCCTTCTTGCATTGTGTGCTTTTTATTTCCAAAAAGCATTTCCAGATGGAGTCTTCATGTGATGCTGATTTTTTATTTTGCTCTAATTTGTCATTTAAACAGCAAAGGTAAATCATCTTCAAGGTAAAATTGAATAAATTTGGTAGTGCTAGTCATTTAAAAAAGAAAAGAAAGAAAGCAAGTACACAGCAAAGCATTTCTTTAAGAGCAAATCATTTTGGTTCAGGTGTTTCTCCTGGAGATCTGCTCCAATCATTCTTTTGTATCTCCTTCCAGCCTGACACAAGAGTACTTGAAAGTGTTTTTTAGTAATGGAGCAAAACAGAAAATCAGATAAGCCATTATAGTCATGCCTCCTCTTGAGCTTCTCCGGTGGGAACTATTCAGCATCCCAGAATAGTTCAGCTATTGTCTTCACTCAGTTTTCCTGCCCTTGCAGTACCCATTTTGCAGGGTGACTTTTTTCATGAGAAGCTGACTGTAGTTATTATAAAAGGTCTTGGTGACAGTCCATGCCCATGCCCAATGTCCTGGTAATCCTGGGGAGTTGAGGAAAGCCTGCTGTAAATGCAGATATTATTCACTGTTCCCCAGATCACTTTTCTTTCCTGTGTCTGAGCTCCATTAGTCCGTGCTCTCTCTGAGTTATGATAGTGCTGAGGCTTCTGTGTGGACCTTATGCTTGAGTTAAGCTGCTGGTTAGTGACAACTCACTGGCTTTGCAGATATGCCAGCAGGACTGTTTTGGTATTTGGAGAATTGTTGGACACTGTGTTCTGAAGCTGTTTCTCCTGTACGTGTCCATGTTGTATTTTTGGTCAGCCGTGAGTTTTCTGTTTATTCCATTACGTGTGTAGCTCAGCTTTTAACTGCACGTGTGTTAAATTTTGGATCTGGTCTTTGTTCCCCATGTGCACAAATCCCTGAAGTAGGAGTTTCTCTTGAAGAGGCTACCAGGGCTGATCTCACAGCAGTGACACCTGCTCTTGCAATCCTCTGAGCTGTGTTAGCCCAAGTGTGACTGGCAGCATGCCCATAGCTGCTTGCACCACGGATAAGGTGGTTTGGCTGTTCGGCCCCTGTGTAAAGGTAGCTGCTTCATGCCATGAGTTGTCAGCCTGGATGAATTTTGAGTAGGCAACCTTTTCTTTGTTGACGTGTGAGTTGTCACAGTGGATATCTATCTGATACTTAGATCCTACAGGCCTTGCCAAGAAAGATTAGAGGGAGTTTAGCTCTTTAATTTGGTGTGATAGCAGGGGCTATGAGAAGAGTTGATAAAATCTGCAGAATAGGCAGTCCAAGGATACTCTCTGAGGATGGCCAGAACATGGCTGAGATTTACAGAAGAAAGCTTTGTGTGCTAATGGTGCATACTGGCTGCCAGTGATCATTGCTACCTGTTCTAATCATGAGCTGGTACTGTGGGTTCAGGCTTTACATCTGATATAATGGACTGATCAAATGGACTAAGCATCACGCATACATGAGATCCAGTTGCAGCCCTGCAAGGCTTTGATTTTGTGGGTTTTTTGGATGGTTTGTATAGTCTTCCCTGCTCTGGCTTACTTCTTTATAGAAAAATTACACTGTCATTTATCAACCTGCTGTGCTTTGAGTGCCATTAGTGACTCACTGACTTCTTTACTTCCTGTTTAATGGTACATTTTCCCACCAGAAGTACAGCAAAGCCTTAAGATTTTCCGTGACTGGTTCTGTCTTTGTATAACTGAAATATCTAGAAGTATCCCCCCAAAAATATCCCGTGGAACTAATTACTTTATCTTAGAAAACAAAAAATCAGGTAAACAGTTGGCCAGTTAACTGAATCATCTGGAGTTTTCAGAGCAGATCACTTTTAGGACTGTTTATTACAGTCTGTTTGCAAGGACAGACTAAGCTGTTACTGATTTCTTAGTGCTAGGTTCAGGAGATAGACTACATTCGAATTCAAAGATCAGAATCAAACTGGTGAAAATGTGAATTGTTTTTGGGGATCACACTTAAAGAGTTTATTGCTCAGGATTATTACTGAATTTCCCATCGTTTCACAGGAGCCCTCAGGTCTTTAAGGGTTTTTGGTGTCTTTGGGTAGGTGATGGCTTTCTGTGTTTTGTCTTTCTTATATTCTTAAGCAGAATCCTGGAAGACTATCAGTGCTTTAGAGAGCCTTCAGGTAACTTAATTTGAGACAAATAATAATTCATGAGCTTGACTTTTGTGTGCAGGTTTGCTATCTAGCTCTTTCTATTGCCCTCATTCCTAACTGTAGATGAGCAATTTATGTCCTATAGTTTTGACAAAGAGGGTGGGATGAGGTGGAGAGCATGTTTACTCATTTTTTTAAAATACCACTTATTTATTTCTGTTAGTTCTTTGATTTAAACAGCAGAAGTTTGGGCAGTCAAAGGTCAGGGTGAATGGGGTGGAGTTTTCCCACAACTGCTGATGGCTTAGTGATCCTGCTGTTTACGTACCCAGTCCCTCTGACGAGGATGATGTGTTCAACAGGAGAGCTTCTCCTATTTTGGGAGTGTGCTTAGGCTGCTGTTCTGAATCCCTCCTTTAGAAACATTTAGAAAATGTTGGGATGCAGTCAGGCCAGCACCCAGATATATCTCCTTGGTCCTTAATGGTTTCCGAGCAGTGGTGCATACACTGAAATCTAAGTGCATATCGGTCTTGTGTTTGAGGTCGTGAGGTATTTTATATAATGGATATTATGCAGACCCAGGAGCAGGAGGGAGATGGAGTCATCCTGTTAGATCATCTTATAGGGGATAACCAAAGAACTGAAGGAAACCCTACTTTGAAAAAAGTGTCTTGCCTTGGAATCAGGGCTTCCCATGTAAGTGGGGAGTTCCTTTTTGAACTTGCATATTGTGGGCAAACTGATCAAGAGCTTGGTTATCTCTGATAGGAAAGATATTAGAATAGAAAATCTACAAGTTAGTTCCTCATTTTCACATTGATGTAGATTTCTCTTTTTTAGCAAGTATCATACTTTCTTTTTTCATCTTTCACTGCCACAATAAGTTCAGTTCCATCAGTACAAGTGACTGAGAGTAAAGGGGAGCCCTAGGCCAGTTAGTGTCCTGTTACCTAGGCAAGATCAATTTTGATGACTGTAGCAGCTTGGAGAAAGATGGACTTTCCAGCTCCCGGATTCAGGGGTGCATCTCACTGTGTTTTCTGATTGCTGTGGTTAATGAAGAGGAACAAGTGCTCTTGCATGGGTGCAACAGCCACATTGATTGTTAACTTGCAGTGGGAATGTTCTTGGCAGGTAGCACAGGTGTAGGTTTTCTACTTATCCATGTAAAGTGTTTGCAACTTTTAGTTTGCTAGTGACTGTACTCATTCAGTTCTTAGTATCCAATAAAATCGAGCAGCAGTTTCGCCACTGGAGACACTGCAGCACAGTATCATTAGCTGGATGTCTTGTTTTAGAAGATCAGTCTGTTGAAATTGGATTAAGGTAGAGATTTAAAGAAAGCAATAGCTACACTAAAATTAGAACACAAAGTCTGGAGTCTCAGTTGAACAAGCAGAAGATCAGTGGGGAGGTACAGGGTATTGAAATTGTCCTCTCCAGGCAGATGTGAGTGGGGCTCAGTAGTGGGAGGACACTTCCTGAAGGAAACACTCCTCTGCTCCCCAGGGTGGTGGCTGGGGATCTGGAGGTGTGTGGCCTGGATAAACCGTGGTGTCAGGATCCAGAAATGCTTGTTCAAGCATCAGGAGTGTGGTAATGCAAAGGCAAGTGCCTGGGTGTCAGGCTGAGAAGACAGCACTGGAGCTTACAGAAACACCTTTTGACTTTTTGCAAGACTGGAATAATTAACTTTGTGATAATTATGAATGAAAACTTTCACATTGTATCTAAGGTAACAGCTCTCACTTTGAAAGACTGAGTATGCTCCTAGTCTGGAGAGACCAAGACGAGAATAGCCAATGCAATAATAAGCTCAGTTAGCAATTGCAGTTTTGTGGGGTTTGTGTGTGTTATACATTAGATGGAGGACATTGTTAGTATCAGTTAAAGTAATCCCATCAGTGTCAATAATACTTAAATCTTGTTAATTGTAGGCAGTTAGTGTGGATTAGGCTTGAATTCTGTTCAGTTGATCAAAAGATACAGGGGAGTCTTACTCTGACATGAAGTGATGTTGTACAATTCTGATGTTCCTTATATACCTCTAGGTACAAAATCAGAAGTATCCATCAAAAATAAAAGCAGGTAAAGAGGACACAGAGGATAAAATAATCCCACCAAAATCCCTGAGGGGTTAAGACTGAGTGTTAAAAGGAAACTTTTGTTGTTTGTCCATGAGGTCAATTAGGGTTTTTTCCCCACCTGAATACGTGAAAAATGGCTGATTAATTCCCTGATTTACTTTGATCAAAAGACACAGGAACTAAATTTTTTTTTTTTTTTTTTTTGCAAAAAATAAAGTATTTACATAACATTCATGCCTCCCTAGTTAAGACAAAATTTTGGACCTGCAGATAAATCAGATAGGCTGCTCTGATGAGATTTCCAGGTCTGGCCCTAAGGAACCTCTGTCAAGGAATGAATCACTGCAGATTCCAAGGCCATTAATACATCTAACTTCATGAGAAAAATAATCCCAATTAGTCATCAATCTTAGATCTAAATATTGCTCCTGTGAACATAAGGAAACAAAAAAGACGAGGCTCTTCTAAAACCCATGGAGTAATGTGCTACATTACTTTATATTCATTAGCATCTACTGCCTGAAGATTTTCGTAGCCAAAGCTGTGTATTAAAACACAGTATGTTAATGCAGGAACAGAATATTTTAGCATAAAACTGTAATTAAAAAAGTAGCTGACCTTAGGCACTCTCTTTGTTGACTTTCTTCCTGTTTCTTTGAGACTCATTCTCATAATAAATACTAAATAAATGGAAAGAATAATTATTCTAGTCAGTAGAAGTCTCTGTACTAGTTTAATGAGAAATCTTTGTCATAAGAAGTTCAGAGGTCTTAATTTTGTTCCCAATAGATCCCAAGCCTTTAAATTCAGTAGTTAGGGGCCCGGGGATTGGAAATATTTTGGATGTTATTGAATGAAGTGAGTGAATGACAACAGCAATTTTGTAGAAACATTCATACTGACTAATTTGCCGGAAGTATCTATACAAACATGCAAATTAAGAGTGGAGAGATTCTTATGGGCACCAAAACTGATGCTCTGTGGCCTGGGGAGCTGCACAAGGTCCTGCTCAGATAGTGCAGAACATCCAAGGACAGAGATGGGTGGATGGAGGGCACTGCTGGAACAGGATTTGCAGAGGAGTTTGACCTGAGGGAGGTTGAATGACACAGCAGATAAACTGCAGCTGAGAGGAACCAGCTGCTGGGGTAGGGAAGGGAAGTTCAGGCTGCAGAGGGGTTGGGACTCAGGGGGTTTGGTGTCTCAAAGCCGATCCCCAGGGGCTGTTGGGAAGCTGGTGCCTGGTGCACGTCTCATGTCTGAGCCTGAGGCAGCAGGGTGGAGGGCTGAGGGCCAGCATCAACATTTCCTTGCCTTGGGGCTCCTTTTTCATTCAAAATCCAGGCAGCTGAGATCCCTTCAACAACAGAAGGCAGAGAAATAAGGAAGTATTGCTCGTGGCCAGGGAAATAGGGAAAGCAATTTTAACAAGTCTTTCACAATTAATTACAGTCTCGAGTGATGTTTTAAAAATATTTTTGGTAGCTGTTGGATAGTTTACATACTAATGGGGTAGATGGAAATCATGCAGAGAAAAGAATGATTTATACTTTATAATTATTGTGAGATGTTTTGAATTGATAATATGCAGGGAAAGGTTCAAATTTAGTTGCTGCACTAACATTACACACAGCTTTGCAGGCAGCTGGGTTTACATCCAGCAGCAAGAAGTAGTTGATACTGAAAAGACAGTCACATGTCTGGCTGAGTATTTTCTCAAGAGGAGTTAGAATACATATCCTAAAGACAAAGGCTTTGAATTTCTTGTCTGGCTTTGTAGTTGTTGTGCACAGAAATTACCAGAATAACTACTTTTCCAAACAAGTGGGGAGACAAGAGCATGTGATAGATCTGCTTTGAAACTGGACATAACATATACAACTGGATACTGCCTCCTCACAGCTATAGCAGATTGCTGAGATCTGTAAGACAGTTTAATAGCTGCAAATGTCACTCATGAAAACTTGCTGTCTCTAATGCCACAGTCAGTCAAGTTGCTTTATAGCTCAGAATATTTTATAGCTGAGCAGGAAACTGAATCATGGGAAGGAATAAGATGTTGTGTTTTGAGGTTCAGAAGAACTTTAATTATCTTTACGTAAATGTGCCTTGTCTTTTATTTATGCACTTGTGGAATGGCCAAAGAAAACCTGCTAATTTTTTTAAAATGTAATTATTCCACAGGATCCTTCAAACCAAAAATGTGGAAGAAAGAAAACAGTGTCCTTTAGCAGCATGCCATCAGAGAAGAAAATAAGCAGTGCCAGCGACTGTATCAGCTTTATGCAGGCTGGGTGTGAATTGAAGAAAGTTCGTCCAAACTCCCGGATTTATAACCGTTTTTTCACTCTGGATCCTGACCTGCAGGCTCTTCGCTGGGAGCCTTCCAAGAAGGATCTGGATAAAGCCAAGCTTGATATTTCTGCTATAAAAGAAATCAGACTAGGGAAGAACACAGAGACGTTCAGGAATAACGGACTCGCAGATCAGATTTCTGAGGACTGTGCACTGTCGGTAATTCATGGTGAGAACTATGAGTCCCTTGACTTGGTTGCCAATTCAGCTGATGTGGCCAATATTTGGGTATCAGGATTAAGGTACTTAGTTTCTCGTAGCAAACAACCCCTGGACTTGATGGAAAACAGCCATAATACCCCGCGGTTTGCCTGGTTAAAAACTGTATTTGAGGCAGCAGACGTTGATGGCAATGGCATAATGTTAGAAGATACAGCTGTGGAGCTGATAAAGAAGCTTAACCCCACCTTAAAGGAATCAAAGATTAGATTAAAATTTAAGGAAATTCAGAAGAGCAAAGAGAAACTGACAACACGAGTAACAAAAGAAGAGTTTTGCGAAGCATTCAGTGAACTTTGCACAAGACCTGAAGTGTATTTCTTACTCGTGCAGATATCCAAAAACAAAGAGTACCTGGATGCCAATGACCTCATGCTGTTTTTAGAGGCTGAGCAGGGGGTGACCCACATAACAGAAGAAATGTGTCTAGATATTATACGCAGGTATGAGCTTTCTGAAGAGGGGCGGTTGAAAGGTTTTCTCGCAATTGATGGATTTACTCAATACTTATTGTCCTCAGAATGTGATATTTTTGACCCAGAGCACAAAAAAATTGTCCAAGACATGACGCAGCCTTTGTCACATTACTACATCAACGCATCCCACAATACGTATCTGATAGAGGACCAGCTGAGAGGGCCGGCCGATATCAATGGTTATGTCAGAGCTTTAAAGATGAGCTGCCGCAGCATTGAACTGGACGTCTGTGACGGCCCAGATAATGAACCCGTTATTTGTAACCGCAACAACATGACATCGCCCCTTGCCTTTCGAAATGTCATCGAAGTAATCAACAAATTGGCCTTCTTTGCCTCAGAATACCCTCTTATTCTGTGCTTGGGAAACCACTGCTCTGTCCAGCAGCAGAAGGTGGTGGTGCAGCACATGAAAAGAATCTTTGGAAACAAACTGTACACAGAGACACCTTTATCCTCAGAAGCCTACCTCCCATCACCCGAGAAACTGAAAATGAAGATCATTGTGAAGGGGAAGAAGCTGCCCTGTGACCAGGATTTATTAGAAGGAGAGGTCACAGATGAAGATGAAGAGGCTGAAATATCCCGAAGACTGTCAGAGGACTTCTCAAGGGAAGCAAAGCTGATCTGGCTCTGCAGGGAGTTGTCTGACTTGGTGTCCCTATGCAAATCTATTCAGTACAAAGACTTTGAGACATCCATGAAATCCCAAAATTATTGGGAAATGTGCTCCTTCAGCGAGGCAGAAGCCAGTCGGATTGCAAATGAATACCCTGAAGATTTTGTTAACTACAACAAAAAGTTTCTGTCCAGGGTGTACCCGAGTGCGATGAGGATAGACTCCAGTAACTTAAATCCTCAAGATTTCTGGAACTGTGGTTGCCAGATAGTGGCAATGAACTATCAGACCCCGGGGCCCATGATGGACTTACACACTGGTTGGTTTCTGCAGAACGGGGGATGCGGGTACGTTCTCAGGCCTTCAGTGATGCGTGACGAGGTGTCTTACTTCAGCGCAAATACCAAGGGTATTGTGCCAGGGGTCTCCCCCCAGGTACTGCATGTCAAAATTATCAGTGGTCAGAACTTTCCAAAGCCCAAAGGTGCATGTGCAAAAGGGGATGTCATAGACCCCTATGTCTGCATAGAGATACATGGGATTCCTGCAGACTGCACCGAACAAAGAACTAAAACCGTGCAGCAAAACAGTGATAACCCTATTTTTGATGAAAGCTTTGAGTTCCAGATCAATCTACCGGAGCTGGCCATGATCCGCTTTGTTGTTTTGGATGATGACTACATTGGGGATGAGTTCATAGGACAGTACACCATCCCCCTGGAGTGCTTACAGCCCGGATACAGGCACATCCCGCTGCGCTCTTTTGTTGGCGATATCATGGAGCACGTTACCCTCTTTGTTCACATCGCAATAACCAACCGCAGCGGGGGCGGGAAGGCACAAAAGCGAAGCCTCTCGGTGAGGATAGGGAAGAAAGCAAGGGAGTACACCATGCTGAGGAACACTGGTCTCAAGACTATCGATGACATCTTTAAGCTGGCAGTGCATCCATTGCGAGAGGCTACTGACATGAGAGAAAATATGCAGGTATGAGACTTCCATTGTGTGTGTTGGTGTGTCCTGAATGTGGAAGTGAAAGTCCTGGTGTGAGCTGTTGCTGCTAGGGCAGGCTTGGTGGTAGCTGTTGAAACTTCAGACCCACAGCTCTTGTCAGCCTTTAAAAGGACATTGGCAGGCTGATAGTTACAGGTACTAATTAATAAGCAAACATAGATTAGGCAGAAATGTTTTAAAAATCAGTATGCCCTCACCAAACATGTTTTATGTTGATTTTTTTTCCTGAGAAAGCAGAATTGAGGGTACATTTGTGTCCCCTGCCTCTGGTCCCAAATACTGTATTTCCTCACTGGTTCTAGAAAACATCAACAAGCTTTTGGTTTGCTAATTGAATGAGCGTTATGCTGGTAATTTTCTTTGGCTGAGTGTAAGACGCAGTCAGTGGATGTGTCATTAAGGTCTCGTGTACACCAAAGAAACCCACTGTGCAACGAGCAGCATGTTTTCCCGAGCGTGTGTTGCCACTGTTTGCCCCAGGGCTGCAGATGTTCAACACAGGCACTGAGTGCCACTTGGATTGCAATTTCCTCCCTGCTGAATAGCTGTTTTGTCTCGGCTGGTTGAGGGCTGGCACAGACACCAGTGCCATGTCTTGGCTCAGAGGGTCCCCTGGCACTGTCCCTGCACCCGTGCTGCTGCATGCAGCAGAGCCTACTGTGGCCAGCAGCGTCCAGGCCCAGGTGCACAGCACTGTCACAAGTGCTTGGGTTAGACCTTGGTGGTTGGCAGGATGTGGAGTGGCAGCAAAGCCAAACAAGAATGTCCCCAGTGCTCTCTCTGTGCTGGGAACGACTGGAGGCTGATTAAAGGACAGCTCAATTCAGAGCTTCAGGCACTGCCTAGAAACAAAACTGAGTAGTATTAAACAATGAGGTTTCCTTAATAAATAGCTGGAATCAGCTGTTGCTATCTCCTTGGTAAAGATACAGAAACTGTTCATTTTTTTCTCTCAAAAACAGGACAAAAACACGTAGCACTTCACTGACCCCACTCTTCTGGATGGAGTCTAAAGCAAATGAAATGTTGACAGCTGGAAAAGTTTACAAAATGACATAAGCTTTAAATCGCTCTCAAAGGAATAGTCTCAGCATATTTTTAAGAATGGGAAACTTCCCAGCCTTTCCTTTCCCTCAGGCCTTGAAAGTAACCAGTTTGAACTGCTGACTCCACCTTCTGTCTAGGTCAGGCACTATATATGAACTATATAACTAAAAATGCTCTGAATTTGACTCAGAAACAGTATTAATGTGCCTTCCAAGCACAAGTTCAGTAAAAGATCATGTTCTGGGGAATGCTGTGTAAAGACACAGTTTTGGATTTAACTGCATGCTCTCATATTTAATTAATGGTAAAAATGCATCCAGGCATTGTCTGATTATTGGGTTTTTCCAGCAGGTTTTGGGAGAAACATATGCGAGGAATGGGTTGTTATAATACTTGGATTTTGTGCATCTTGGTCATTCCATGTACAACTCAAGAAGCTAAATGATGGGTACATGTCAGCTGTATATCCTCTGACCTGATAAATAAGTCCTGTCATGTCAGTTTGGTTTGACCTGTACATCCAGTATTGATTTTCTTACATGTGACCTGTGAAGAGGAAAGAGTGTTTGTGTATCTTTATGATGTGATAATGTAAGGCTCAAAACAAAGTAAGTTTTTCCTGCTTGCCTTTCCCATGTGCAAAGTCTGTCAGACTTGTTCTTGCTGGAGGATGATAATGATGGGAGAACAAAGTGATTACAACATCAAAGGTAATCAGAGTCTAAGCAGTTGGGAAGAGAAATAGCCTTTTAGGCTAGTGGTTTAATATGCTGGGGACCAGAAGTTATTCCTGTTAGGGCTGGATTTGCAATGCAAAGTAGCTGAGGAGCTGGCTGAGGGATGCCTGAGTAGGCTTCGGGACAGAGAATGGGGCTGGCAGGGAATTCCTGTGTGAGATGGAATCCCGTGGTCCATGGAGGGCCCGGGGATGGTGAGCAGCAGGATAGAACTGCCTCCCATCTGAGGAGAGAAGAAGAAAGGGCTGTCAAGGTAGAGGCAGGCAGGGGGGACTGAGCTGAACAGGAGCTGAAGTGTGTGTGTCCCTCCCCAGAACGCCATGGTGTCGGTGAAGGAGCTGTGTGGGCTCCCGCCCATCGCCAGCCTCAAGCAGTGCATCCTGACGCTGTCCTCGCGCCTCGTGGGCAGCGACAACGCGCCCTCGGTGGCCCTCTGCATAAAGGACACCTTTCCTTACCTGGAGCCTCTGGGAGCCGTGCCCGACGTGCAGAAGAAGGTCCTGGCAGCCTATGACCTGGTAAGCACTTCAGCACTGCCCGCTGCTGTGAGTGGGGCAGGCTGTGCCCGCTGCCTTTCACACGCCCAAATGTTCCAGTTAAATAAACAAGGCTCTTCAAATGACTCGGGCCCTGCAAAGTTGGCCTTTAATCACCACAATGCCACACTGGGCTTTTTGTTGTTGTTTCCTTTTTTTAAACGTGGTTGTAGCTAGCACAGGTTGGCATTTGAAAAGGACTTTATTTACAAAACTAGGGGCGATTCAGCCTGTGCTGGCACTGTTAGTCCTTGTCCTTGGGAAGCAGCAAGATTTGTGTGCTGCCCTTTGCCGGCCTCCCCGCAGCAGAGCACAAGGCCAGTAGAGAGGGAGCTGCAGCACGGGAGTTCCCAGGCAAAGCTGAGCCCTCCATTCCCTGCTCTGCAGCAGCACTGTTAAATACTGCCCCTGTCCCTGCCAGCTGAAGTCAGTGTTGCTCTCACGGAGGGCATGGCAGAGCTGGAAGGGAAAGTTAAAGTGCCCATTTTCTTGCATGGGGAAGGAGAGGTCAGTGTGGTACAGGAATGCTTACACAAATGTAGAGACACGAACTGGAATCATTCCAGATGAGTGCTGCTGCTCGTTGTATGACATATGTCACTGCTGTGGGTGACTGAGCAACAGCTGTGCGTGACTTCCAGCAGCAGAAGTTGCTGTCACACGGTGCCTCTGGGCCGTGGGGGTGCCCCGCTGCTTCCCGACCCCTTTGGCAGTCTGCAGCACCCCATAGCAAGATGCACAGTTCTGCCAAGCCTGACTTAAGTACTGCACTGTGGCAGCCAGGCTGAATCACAACTCATGTTCAGAGGAGAGCAGTTTTTTCTGCAGCTTGAGTTCATGAGGAATAAAATGATGAATAATGCTGGGAGTATCGGCTTGCTTCCAAAGACCCTGATGTGTTGCAGTGATTGCAACTTTGGCCAACTCTTCAATGTGCCAAATGCCGCCTCCTTCCCATCTCATTTTTTGCCTTTGTAACACACTTTTCAAGGAAAAATCAATTTGTGGGGTGGGGGAAGACGCTGGTGTTGATTAAAACAAAAATACTGAAAGTATTCTGAAATAACCCCTGCGTTCCTTCCAGAATAGTTTCTGTTACTTGGAAGTGATTAAGTTATGGTAATAAAATGCCAGCTGTAACAATACCAGAACAAGGATTTGCAAATCCAGTTGATTGCCTTATTTTAGATGGAACTTTTCTGGGGTAGATTTGTTACATGGTCTCATGTCTTTCTGAAAGAGCAAATACCACATAAATAAGAGATTTTTCTGTCTTTGGAGGCCTGCTTAATGGAGTTTTACCAAAATGAATGTGTCATCTCTTATCTTTGTAATTATATACTGAAGAGTACACATGGGACTTTTCAAGGCCTCCTTGTACTTTGCAAACAGTTTTTCAATTTAAATAGGTGAAAGGCCTCTTTTGGGTTTAGACAGAAACACTTGTCTAACAGTTTAAATAATGGTTGTTCTCACATTTGTCTCCGATGGGGGCAGATGTAACTTGAATGTCAAGAGAGCATGCAAACAGTTTAAAATCAGAGAGAGAGAGGAGGGAGTTGTGCCTTGCCTACGTAAGGATTGATTTGAGATATAATTCTGTTAAGGAGAACGTGACTATTGTTTTTTTTTATCCACTTTGGCTGTGACTGCCTCTTCCTTTGCTAAAACTATTTGCTTCTGAAAAGGAAGGCTGGATTTTATAAGTGATTTTGCTGCATTTTGGATGTTTGCCTTTTGAGACAATGCCAGCAGCAGAATATTGAAATCTATTTAGCCTTTTCTGTGTTTGAATAAATGAACTGTCTCTATCAATCTTGATATTTGAAATCACAGTGTGGGAAGGGGTTTGCATGTTGAACGTTGGCAAAGGGCTTCTCCTTGCTGTATAGTGACTTCATATAATCCAGGGTGTATTTTTTAAATTTTTTTTTTTGTGCAAATGAGAGCACAGGGAGATGTTGGTGGAAAGCAATATAAAGTATTTGAGCTTATTTATTGATTTTAATTCAAGATATACAGTTCAGCCTTTTATATTGTTGATAAATATGGCTTCAAGGAACTGGATCCACAAGTGCTTGCTGCATGTCTCTTCAAAGCACTTTCCGAATGAAAAGAGCATTTTTAAATGCATAAAATCTGTTTATATTGGCCTGACTCTTGTATGAACAGGCTATACTACTTAATTCCTTTTACAGTAAAAGGGAGAAAAGTTAGACCCTAAATCTCATAGTGTGACTTCAGAACTGCCTCACTCACTGGGCCCCACAGCACAGGGAGCCTGAGTGCTGGGCAAACACTTCCTCACCACCTCTGAAAACACTACATGTGCTACATTCTTTAAAAAGCCTGCTTTGAAAATAATTTCTGATAAAAACAGCCCTAATGTGTTAGAATTTTTTCCCCTTACAGAAAATTGCCAGCTGAATGTACCTTATTTTACCACGGAAAGTATAGACTCTGCCTGTGTGCTTAATGGGGCATGAACAGGGCTGAGGGTCTAGAGAAATGGAGGTGCAAATGCTTAGAAACCTGCCACAATGATCTGGAAAACAATTCACTGTCTGTTCCCTCCTGCTTGGCCTTTGTCAGCTGTGAGATAGACAAAGAATCGTTTGTGCAGTTTGTTTGTATTTTCCTGGGCAATTAATTTTACCATTGTGCTCTGAATTAAATATTTTCTTTTGAGAGAGACCTTATTAGAATAAAATTTAATGTGCTTTGTTTAAGGAACTGGAACATTTTGTCAGGACTGTGTTTCTCTTATTTTATGGGGGCATTGCAGTGGTTTAGTGGAGCTGTACTGTTGGCCATGTCTCAAGTAGGAGGTGGCTTCATTGATAATACTGCGTTATATAGGAGTTTCTGCAGGGGAGAGCAGGGAATAGGATTTGCCAAAATCAAGAAAATAAGGTGGACTGTTGACAATACACAGACATTTTTGAAAAGTGAGTCAATGATGAGAAATACAGTGTAGAGTGGCTAATTTCAGTTTACAGTTTTAGCTGATTCCATACCTAGAGCGTGATGAATGGATTCTGGTCATGCTGTCATTGCTTCCCACACACACATCCTAGGATGGTGCACCCTGCCACTTTTAGAGTTATTCTTCAGAGCTTTCCTCTCCCATGAGGAAGGGCTCTCATTCTGCCTCTCTACTTGTGTGCTCCCCCTTGTTAGTGGTTGTTCAGGTGGGCAGCATGTGCAGTGTGCCTCACAACTTGTCAAATTAATGCTGGTGTTCTTTGATCACACCTAAAAAGGAGTTACTCCATGTGAAGAGAAGGGATGGGACCCAGCTGGACCTGACAGATGGTTGAATTATTCATTGCAAACAGTTATCCTGTGAAGTTGGGATTTTTTTGGTTGAGGATTGTTTGGAAACAGATTGTGGTTGCTGTGTCTGCATGATATATTCGTGTGCTGATGCAAGCGTGCATGAACTCAGGGACGCTTGTACACTTTGCATTTCAGTTATTGGTTAAGCATTATTTTCCTTCAAGATCAAATGATTGAATAATTTGAAAATCAAAAGCAATAATCAAGTGATAATAAATGTTCTTGGTTTTACCCAATCTCCTGGCTTATGTGAATACAGAAATTTTTCTAAGAAAAATGAGATGTCCAAGTTATCTTTATGTGTTTTCAAATTGTAAATAACAAGAAGTGTAAAAAAGATTGAACAGTGAAGCTATTTGTTATATAAACTCCTGCTGACGTTCATGTTTTTCTCGGCATTCAAGCCTGAGCTTGCTGTGTTGAAGCAGACAGTTATGGAGGGCCAGGGTGGCTGCAGATGCTGCTGAGAGGTGGCAGTGCAGTTAAGAACGTCTTGGCCAACATGGAGATGGATTGGGGATTTTTGAGAGGAGAAGAAGCTTCTGTGAGGTTGCTGGGAAACAAGTAGAGGTATTTAATGGCAGTGGTTTTGTTGACATGGGTATTGGTCCATGCATACTAGCAGAGGTCTGCTGAGGTGTGTGTGAAGTGAACTGCTGCTCTTTGTCTGCTGTTCTTTCATATTCAGTCTTCTCGGGCTGGTCTTTGGGCAGGCACAACTACATTCCCAAGAAGAAAGTCCTTTTCCCCAGTTATTATATAAATGCAAAATGACTAAGTAGATTTTTGTGAGCTTTTTCATTGAAATTCATACCTCAGCTGGATTAGAGTCCTCCCCAGAGGAACATTTTTCACTATTCTCTCAGCAGCTGAAGACAAGGGATATTGCAGAGCAGAGCATCCTCTGCCAAAGAAGTGTCATAATGCACTGACGTCAAACACAGTCCAGCACATGGACATTGTCTTGAATTTGTTTGTTTTAAAGAATTTTCCATCCAAAATTGGGCATAGGCTGGGAAAGTCAGCTTCTTTTCCCACTTCTCATTAAGGGAAGTCCTGTTTCTTTCTGTTTCTTTCTTCTTACAATCCTCTCACCACTGCTCTCAGAAGTTTCTTTCTCTTATTGCCTATGTCTATTAGTCACTTCTAAAACAGAACCAGAAAAGAGTCGAATCAGAACTTCCCTTAGAGAAGGAAGTTGCAGTTGGGTACTTCAGTTATGCTGTTTTCACATAAGCACATTTAAAACTGACCTCTCTCCCTCTCTCTCTTCCTCCATGGCTCCTGCTGTTCTGATCTTCCTGCATGGATCACATCCTGCAACAATGGTTCCATGTTTTCCCAGAAATGTTCCTAACTGAAAGCATGAGGTTGGAATTGAAGGTGAATTTTATGCAGTTTCTTCTCCAGTCTGTGTCAGTAAGTTATTACAGATGTTTCCAGCTCACATAACCATCCTTGACAGCTGTTTCTCATGCTGGGCTGTAGCAGGAAAAAGACTTGGATCTGAAATCTGGCTTGAACTATGTTAGGACAGAGACAAGGTGAGGGACAGAATGGTGGCCAGCAGCATTCTTTCCCATGTCCTGGCACTGCATACCCATCTTTCTTTTCTTGCAAAACTTGCTGACACACAATAGATGGCCTGGTTGTTTCTTGTCCCAGATGTGTACAAGAAATATGCAATGCTAGAGGGAATTCTCTTTAAATTTTCATGAGCGCAATTTGTTCTTCAGCTGTTTTTTGAATTGGTTGTGGTTTTGTAACTTCTTTTATTTTTGATGGATGGTGGGTTTGGTTTGTTTTTGAGGGTTTTTTTTTGTGGTTTTGTTTTTGTAACCAGGCAAAACTCTTCATTGTCAGTGAAAGGCATTGAAGAGATTGGGACAAGGGCTGTGAGGAGACACCTAAGATAAAGCTTTGTTTTAGTCTGATGTTCAGTCAGTTTCTGTTCTAAACTTTGGAATATTTATGAGAGGTTTCCTTAAACCATCCCTTTTTTCTCATTTATCTTTCCAGCAGGAGCAGTACTTTAATTTGCCACCAGGAGCTTTTCCTCTCTTTTTTTGTCTTTTTTTGGTGAGACTGCTGTGTTAATTTCCTCTCTCCTTTTCAGTTTATAAAATAATTCACAATGAAAAGAAGAAATTGGTCTTTAGCACAAGAGTTCATTAAAGTAAAAAGAACATTCTTTTGTTCAGTTTGTACTGATCCTGTGATTAAACTGTCCTTAGTACAGGCAATAAATAACCCTGTTAATGTCCTGTGAGTAATATGATACCCTCAGTATAAGATATTTTAAATTTCACTTAAAATTTATTTAGATTAACAGAAGTGACAAAGTAAAGCATTTTTCTTTGTGTGAAGCACTGGGATTTTAAATTTGATATTGCGGGCTATTCTTAGTCACTGAAGGGAGACAGGTCAGTCATGGTTTGAACCCTTGGTCTGTTTCACTTTCTGGTGTTGTATACCCGATAAGGAGAGAACCTCTGGGTTTGTGCCACCTCCTACTTCCCGTGCTTCTTTTGAGAATCCACCATGATTGTTACAGAGACCTTCAGGTGGATTGAGATGAATCAAGTTTATGTTTCTTCTCTATACTGGCATCAGGTTCTGTGTGCTTTCATTCCTATTTTTGTCCCATTTCCTCTTCATCCCTCTAGTTATGTTAAACACATAGATCAGCAGAGTTTATCACTTTCTTTCTGACATGGAAAATGCAAGTTGTGCCAAGAAATCCTGCCACCTTCAGCAGCTGATAGAAATTTCCTCCCTCTGAGTGGACCCAGATACCAACAACCGTCCTCTAAAGGTTGCTTTCCAGTAAATGTCACTTGGATATTAATCCCTTGAAACTCAGCATTCAGGAGTTAACACGCTCCAGGAACACAGGAGTCCTGAGGGAGCAGGACACCTCTTGCTCTGTGAGTCACTCACGGAAGCGAGCTGCCTTTTGGGAGCTGACATTAAACAGATCCTGATGGGCTCCAGCCAGATGGCTGCGACTGCACAGCTGCCTGGAGGGCTGCTCAGTGCAGATCTGAGCAGAGGAAAGGTGCATGGAAATTCATGCTGCAAATATCAGAAAACTTACTCTTCTCTTTTGAGATAGGTTGGTGGGTTTCAATATATAACTGGCAAAAGTGGGCTTGAAAATCTCAGCTGTCCTGTGAATTTATGGGGTTACCTTCTCAGCAGAAAATCTCACAGTCTTCCATGTTGTGCTTTTAGGGCTTCTGGTTCTTGTCACTTCTAGAAGAAGTAGATGACATCCTCGAGCAGAGTTTCATATGTGATGGCAGTTAGAAGAGCAGGGAATGATTCAGAATGGGAAATCATGGACTCATTTCAAAACTAGCCAGAAAAAGTGTATCTAGATGCTATGACCCGATGCTGTAACTTTATTCCTGGACAGCAGTTACTAACAGTTACCTGTCTGTTTGAATCAGTCTGTTCTGTGAACACCCAGGCTTTGTCCTTGCCCTATCCTGTTGTTGCCATCTTTTACAGCAGTTAGGAAGCAGGATCTCGTGCCCTCTGAAACTGCACATGCAGCTCTTGTTGGGGACAGAGTCTGGCCTGTCGTAGGGATAGAGGGTGCTGCACACTGTGTTATCAGAGGTGGTAAAGGTGTCACAGGCCAACCAAAAACTTAAAACTGGCTTGGGTCCCATTATTTCTACCTAGTGCATTAATTCCTAGAAAAATGTGTGAAGGAGGATGCCAGGTGATGAACTGAGGTTGTTCCTTAACCCCAATCACTGAGCTGTGGAACTCTGGAACCAATCTCAGGATTTATCATGAGACAAAAGCTGCTTATTTTTGTCAAGATTACTGCTGAGCAAGAAGATGGGAACAGGTTAAATTCTGCTACATGATGTGTTTTTAATGATTTGTTCTTGCTGAGCTGAGAGCAGTGAGACTTTGATGTCAGCATCAAAGGAGTGAAGAGTTGCTCTACCTACTCTGCAGTAAGAGAAAATTGACATCCTAGTGCTACTTTCCTCTTGAAAAATGAATAGAATACCTTCATGTCTGAGAATCCTTAAACAGGCATACCAGAAACTCCTGGGAGTGGTCCAGTAGTTGCATGATTCTCGAGCTGGTTTTTTCTGTGTGTGGTAGGGTAATTTCCTGTGCCTGTATATATATGTATGAGTGTGTGTATGCATGTATGTATATATGTATGTATACATAAAAACCTCACAAGTCACGTTCTGCTTGAGGGATCTGAGCACAGGAGAGCCTGACACACTGGCTGTCCTGTACCACTGTGGCTGCAGCTGCTCTCACGGGGCAAACCTTGCTGCTGAGTAGGAAGCGCAGGCACAGAGCCCGTGGGGACCCAAGCCCAGGGTGAAGGCTGCATGGGCTGCAGGAGCCATGGAGATGCTGGGATCCCCTGGCTGGACTGGGCAGTGCCAGCACTGCCTCACAGGCCCCAGCTCTGCCTGTGCAAGAGGTGCACGTTTGGCCTCTGGCTGCCTCCTCAGGGAGTTGCAAGATTTTTGGGACTCGTACTGTCTTTACTGCTCAGACCGACCTTCGGCATTTGTAGTTGTCAGCTGAATGGCTCCCTCAGCACAAAAGGGTTGTGAGCTGTGGGACAGAAAAGCCAGAGAGTGGGTAGAAATTGTCATTTCTTTCTGGATGACAAGTGAAAATATCAAAGAGGAAAAAACAGTGTGATGCATGAACAAGTAAGTAATAGGAATGAAAGGCAAAGGACACGATCAAAAGTAATTTAAATCTCAGGCATATCCATTGGGCATGTTCTGTTAAAGAACAATTTTGCACTGTCTAGAGATATCAGGCTTTTTTCACTCTGCCTGTGAAGCTGATAATGGATTTTGTTTTCCATGTGTTGTTCTTTATGTTAAAGGAAAGGCATAGGTATTTTTATTAAATACAGCCTCAGTACATTTAATTAAAAATAAAGATGGGATGAGGAGCAGAATTTGGATCTAAATTTCTCCAGAATTTCGAATTTTGAGTGTGACAAGTGGAAGCGTCTCTCATTCCTTGTGTCTAATTAAAACAGTAAGATGTGCTAATTTGCAAGTGTTAATTTATTACTGTTATGCTGTCTTCCACTAAAATCATCAAAACCTACTACTTGGGTTTTCATATTTAGCATATTTGAAATTAGGAAGGCTTTTAGCAGTTGCAGCATTTTGGCAAAGCTTTCAGGTGGTGGCTTCTGTAATTTCAGGGTATAACATTAGGCAGTCACTCTTCAGTTTGCTTCATTTCTGATTGGCACTGCTCTCGTGCTGTTCAGGTTTGATTGAGGTTTGTGGTGAACATCCCGGGACAGTGAGGTTACTCTCAGGCACAGTTTGTTATACAGCATGTTCCTGCCTTCTGCAACAGATGTGTGTATCACCTTTTGCAATTTCACAAAACAGGACAATGGAAAATATTCTTGTTTGAATGGGCTTCTAAGAGGTTTTGGAGGCTTGTTCAAAGGAGAATAGTATTTGGGTGTAGGGAGGCTCAGGAAACTTGTCAGGTGATGGATGCTTCATTTGTTTGCTGTTAATGGGCTATTCTAGGAAGATGTCTAAATAGGGAGGTCTCTTGAAACTTGTGAGTAGGCTTGTTGAAACTACTGCTCTTGCTTTGTTTGGCTATAGATGGATTTTTTTTTTAATTATTTCTTGTGTTGCTGTCTTTTCTATTAAGCTTCAACAGAAATATTGAAGGTAGGGATAGGATTTGGATCTCAATTTCCCAGAGGAGAAACTCAAGAACTACTATAGGTACCTGAACTGTTGTATAGAATAAAATCCAGCACAGGCTTAAATACCTCTGGAAATCAGCTCTATTCATGACTTGGTAACATTTTTAATAACCATCTATGTCAAAGAATGTACTTCTTCTTTTAAGAAAATGCCAGTTAGAAAGGGCTTCGTTGAACATAGAATGAAGTTTGTCTGCTCAATCTGTTTCCTTCTGAAATCACTTGTGTTTCCTTCATATTGTTTGCAGTGGTGCCTCATGGATGTAAAACTGCTGTTCATCAACTTTTGGAGCAAAACATTTTCAGAGCAACTGATACTTAGCTTGATAAAGATCTGGGAGCCTTGCATAGGAAGGAAGGAATATTTATCCGCAATATTTATCGTATTGCTCTCAGAGCAGATCTCTCCAGTTTCAAACCATGCACTTTCTGTGTGTTAGATGTTGCAGGAAACCCTAGTAATGCTGATTTTTTTTTTTTTTTACAGATGATTCAAGAGAGTAGGGTTCTTATTGAGACGGCAGACACCACTCACGACAAGATTGTTCAGTGCCAGAAAGCAGGTAATCAATCTATACTGAGCAGTTCTGGGTGGAAGATGGCAAATAATGTGCCATAATTTACTTACAGTTTGTGACTAATGTACCATTTTTCACCTGGGTGTAAGTGAGCATTCTGGTCTTTCTCTGGCACACTCTACCCTCCTGAAGGCTCATCTTCCAATAGCAAGGAAGGTGTGGGGTCAGACAAAAATACTCAGCTTTCACCTTAGAAGCTATTTCTCTGTCTGCTTTACAGCTTTGAACTGTCTGACAGCATGTAAATTAGCCAAATTCATAAAAAAGTCATTAAAAAAGGGGGAGTGAGAAGGCATGGTGCCTTTACTGAGTGCATTCTCTAGCTCAGTTGTTCCTTTGAACACAGAGCAGGCAAGAGGTTTCTATAACCACAGAACCACAACAATTATAAATACTATTGTTTCTGATAGGCATTTTTGGATTTGGCAAGTGATGCGACCTACAGCCATTTGCTTCCATTAAATGTAAATAATGAATGAAACTGCTATTTTGTAGTTAATACTTTAATTCATCTTTTTAGTTAGGAGAAACTGGAAGCTGTTTCAACAGTAGCCTTTAACTGATTTCATGTGGTGCAAGAGCAGGATGGAGCCTAGTCTCTGCTCTTTAGCCATGCTGGCATTGTGGTAGCAAAGGGGTGAGAGGCAAGTGGCCATGTCTGGCTGGAGGTCGTGGGCCTCATCATTGTGACATGCCTTGGGTTCTGTGTATCTGCATAAGCAGCATAAAATTCCTCTGCCCAAAGCCTTCGTCATGTGCAGAGAGTTTAGGAAAGGGACAGCAACAAGGAAATGCAGCGCCAGGAGGGTCTCTAGAAGGTGTAATTTAAGAGCAATACTTCACATTAAAGTATGCAGACTCTCAGCAGCATCAGCCACTTTTCTGCCCAGCTTGGTCTGTGCAGAGAGAACAGCCCACAGCATTTGCCTGGGCACTGGAGTCCTTGTGAGCAGAAAATGTGTATGGAAAATACCATGCAGTGCCATGCCACCACACTGATGTCCAGAGTTTCATGCAGTTCCCCTCTCCTTCCTTCCCCCTGGAAAAAGAGAAAGTTTTCAAGTGTATTCAGTTTGCTGCTGCATCTTCTTGTATTTTCATTTTTGTTTGCTTTATTTGCCTTAAAATTTCTGGTTGAGAAGGCAACTCAATCAGACGAGATGTGAAGTGCTTTTCTGAAGCCATGGGATTCAGAGAGAGGAAAGGACTAAGAGAGAAACCCCTCCCCCTGCCCATTTGCCAGTTAGCTTGTTGCAAATGTTACCCAGGCAAATTTTTATGTAGTCAGATGAAGCAGGCAGAATTAAGAGGTGTCAGAGGTACAATTGCCTGTGACCTTGTCCTTTACCTCACCCAATTCTGCTCCCTTTGAGCCGGTGTTCCACCAGACCTCTGCTTCATTGCCTGTTTTGGTGTGGGTTCCTTGTGCCTCAGGGTCCTGCTGGCTCTCCCAGACTGGTTCTCGTGTGTCTGTTTTGTTGTTCTTTTTTTTAAATGTGCAGGCTCAGCCCAATGCACAGTGGTCAGCAGCAGCTTGGAGGACAGACCCCACTAAATGCTTCCACTGGAGTTGATGCCTGCAGCTTAACAAATATTTGTGGCTCCCTCTTTCTGGGGCAGTGTTGTGTTCAAGTTACAGATGGAGAAGTGAGGTCCAGAGGGAAAAACAAGTAAAAGGATGATGCATGAAGGCAGGGTTGTCCACGTAGAGCTAAGATCCACTAGCATTCTATCCAGGACAAAGCAAGTAATTTGAAGATTTTCTTTTAGTAATTGAAGTGAAATGGTTTGTAAGTCAGTTGGCATGAAGCTGACCTGCAAGGAAATCTTGTTTGGGGTGCAGTTACTTATACAGTTTTCCAAAGGATGTACTTCAGGAACTCTGTTAGCTGTGACAAGCAAAGCCTGTGAGCGGGTGAAGTTTTGGAATGTAAACAGTGGAGAGAGAAATGTTGCCTTGTGTGGGGTTGAACAGCCTCAGTGCTATTGAGCTCCTGGAGTTGGTGCACAGGAAGGAAAACCAGTGTTAGTCTTCCAGAGTGCTTTGGGCAAGCTGTGCTGAGTGCAAGCCTGCCTTGGGCTGTCCTTCAGTGACATGCCAAGTAGCCTCTGCATCCACACTGTGTAGATGTTCTCTCCATTGGCATTTCTTTGATGTCATTTCAAGGAGGCTCAAATTTGTGAGTGACATTTACCCTAAAGTGTTAAGGGAGAGAGCTATAAAACAACTGGAGATGGAGCTTGGTTTGTTCAGCCAGGATAGGCTTCAGATGCTTTGGAGTTATTTAGTGCAGTTTGGCCTTCGTAAGGTACAAATTAAGGGAACACAAGCAGCTCTTTTCCATTTTGTCTCTCAGTCCACACCAGACTCGGAGAAGTGGTTGCATACACTGTACAGATCTTGTGAAATTGGCTGGCCAATTGGATACCTTAAGATTTTGAATCTGCTCCCAGATTTCCTGAATTTTATATGCAGCAACAGATCTACAGACGTTTGCCACAGAAACAAGCAATGAAATGCAGCAGGGCTGAGGTTGGAAGTCTCAGTTCTCCTTGCTGCAGGAGTCGCAATCCTGTGAATAGAGTTACGTGCTTCTGATGTAATTTATTGTTGTGGAGTACAAGGGCAATTCAATATGACTGATGAAGATTAATGAGGAGATGTGCATTGGAGCCTGCATTTGCTGTGTTGAACAGGTATCCTCCACATGTGTCAGACAGCCTTCCAAGGTGCAAAGTCATCAGCTCAAGGAGAGTGACAGGCGATTGCCTTTTGTCGCAGCATTGGCAGCAGTGCAGAATGCAGGCAGAAATGCTGGAGGAGTGTCTGTGCAGGGACCGGTGCCTGTGTGGAACCCCAGCACAGGCAAGGAGAGCCACAAACCAAGTGGAAGCACAGCCCCAAAACTGTACATGGCACCTTTATTCTGGAAAATGTTCTCTCACGATGGAGTCACAAAAAGAAAAGGAAGGGGGGAAAGCACAGAAGGAGGTTGTAGGAAGTCCCAACTGCAAGACTGAAAATGCTCACTCAACATTTGTATAGGGAAAATCAATTGGGCATTGAGTGATGTGGCAATCTGTGTTTTTAGGAATGGAATTCCATGAAGAGCTTCATAACCTTGGGACAAAAGAAGGTTTGAAAGGAAGAAAATTAAGCAAAGCCATTGAGAGTTTTGCGTGGAATATTACAGTGCTGAAGGTAAGCACAGAAAGTACCCCCTCCTGTCTCATATTAACTTTATAAGTAAACCTTTGCTCTTTTAGCTCCTCTGTTTGTACACCTTACTAATTCTGAGTAAGAAATGAATTCTGAGGAAACATGTTCTTTTTTTTTAATGGGATGTATCAATTACCCCTACTTATTGATATTTAACAAATATATCAATTATACATCTGATTTGGAAGCTGTGAAGGGAATTTATCTAAGCCTTGAACAAAAGAGGAAAGTTGGCATGTGGTTTGTACGATTAGGGATGTGGGTTTGTCTGTTCTGCCCCATGCACCCTGAAGGTGACCTGTTTGAGGTCACTGTGTCTCAAATGCTTGTTTTGTAAAATGAGAACTGGAGCATCTCTTTGGGAAGGGAGAGGGGGCGGGAGGGCTGTCAAGAAAAAATGAGGAATATTCTAGATCCTGCAGGACTATGTTTCCAAAGTGGAGTGCTGTCTAAACAGCCAAAAAGGAATTTTCACCCCTTCATAGAGCTCTGCAGAGACATACCACGGGGTGAAGTTGTTACCCACTGGGCTTTAGTCGCTGGCTTAGCATCAACCAGCCACTAATGGTCCTGGTGGCTGTGTGACTCAGCAGGGGTGAAAACAGCTCGGGACAAACAGCGATGGAAAGAGGAGAGGATTTGGTGGAGCTGCAGCAGAAGACAAGGAGAGGGCCTGAGCCAAGCATTCAGGTTGTTAGCATTCAACTCACACCTTTTGAGGCCTCATTTCCCACCTTGCTCTGATGGATCACACTTCCCTCCTCTCTGTCCCATCTGCTCCCTTGCTCCAGCTTCCAGGCTGCCTTGTCTGGCAGCATCTCCCTGTGACTTCCCAGTGCCTTTCAATTTGCTGAAATCCCAGAGCAAGCCAGTTGATGAAAAGGAATTTTTACTAAGTTCCTTATCAAATATACCCCTAAATGTACCATGCAACATCAGTAGGACAGGTAAGTGTGAGCACTGTGGTGCTGGAAAGAGCACTTAACATGTCTTGAGCTAGGAGAGGAAAAGAGTTTGGGTACAGAGAGCCTGAGGGGCAGAAGTGTGTGGGAGAGGCCATTGGTGGTAACAAAGGGCTGGAGAAGAGCTGGGACACCTGTGGTTTCCTGCATACCTTGATTCACCGTGAAAGAGTGGAAAAGTGAGGAATGGATTCAGTGTCAGCTTGGTTCATGGGGCCTCTGATGGAGAGAAAAGTCAACCAGTTCAAACTCAAATAGATAACCTATTCCACACAGAGCAATTAAGGTCAGCAGCTAGAGTCCCATCCCCCCCCAGCCCCACAAAAGCACACTAGGCAGTTCTGAGCATTAATCTGAATACCTTTGGCTGTGTTAGGTAAAATAAATCTCTAATGATCAGAGTCACTCTAAATGTTTTGATTGTTTTAGGTGTTTGTCAAATACGCAGTTTGCACCTCTGAGGGTGACCTGAGATTAATGAACATACAAGTAGGATATCAAAGAAACATTTTCCATGGAAAATAATTGCTGCCTAGCACATATTGTCAACATACTGAAGAGCTTTTAAAAAATCTAGTCAAGGTCAAGGAATAATTTACTTGTTTCATTTGTAAGCCACAACTCCTTTTCTATCTTTTTCACACAATAAAATTTTAACGGAGTTTGTGACAACTGTCCATGAAATGCACATGAAACATCTTTTCATTCTGACTGAAGTTCAACTCAGGAATGACATTAGAAAACTGGGAATGAAGTTGTGCCTCGGGTGTGTGATATGAAACCATCAGTAACTGCTCTAATTTGTCATCTTTTATTTTGTTTTTCCCCTTAAAAATCCTGCCCATAACCAATCTAGATCTCCTCTTTAGCACTGAGTCCTCTCAGTGCTGGTGGGAGCTACTCAGGAGGATTTGGTGGGAAGAGACCCAAACCCTGCCCACTCAAGCCATAGGTGTCCTCCCTATGTCCAGTGGCAGGGTGGGCACTACTCAGCCATATATTTCACTAGATGTTGTTATGGTGTTGTAAGAAAAGGAGAAAGATATCCCCTAACATCTCACAAATGCATCAGCTGCTTTACATGAGGTGAGGTGAGTGAATGGCTGATGAGAGAAAGCCTCTTTGTGTGCTCAGGGTTGTGGGAGGCAATTACATCATGCAGCAGGAGTCAGTTTGTGTGAGGTGCCCATGAGTAATAGCAGGTATTATGTTGTTTTTGTGCTGTGAAATGATTAATAGTCTTTTCCTAGGCTAGTGAAGCCAAGACATATTTAATTAATGTTTCTTTATAAAAACTCATTGCAGTAGGTAAGCTTTGAATAAAAGAGGAGATGCAATAAGAAATTGCTGCTGGCAAAATCATTAAATAGCTACAGAGTGCAAGATTAAAGTGTATTTCATAAAAATCCTAACTGTGGACATTCTTCATGTTTAAAAATGCCCTGGGGTACTTCTAGGAAGTGAATCAAAATAGTATGTAATTTTCTTCCTTAGTTTATATAAACTTAATTACATATTAGTAATACCCACTATAAGGACAAACTGTTTGCCAGAGGGTAAAAATATCACTAAGAACATGGCTGTTATAACTTGGTGACAGTCTAACAAGTCAGCTTTGACATCAATATTTATAAAATGTCACATCTTCCTCTTTGGTTCCGTGTTGTGTAGAACACTGTCAGGTTCACAGTCAGTAATACTGAGGGCATAACTTAAGTACACTGGACAGGAGAATCATGCTCTCACAGCAATATTACAGGAATGATTATGATCCTGAATTTAATTTCCCTCTCATTTCCATGCAGCACCAGCTCTGTGTCTTTGTTTTCCTCTCTGTATTTAACTGAGTGCCAGTAGAATGCAAAGGCAGCAAAAGAAAACTTGTGTTAACTCCCTCACAGGGGCCAGGGTGTCAGGAACCCCTAATTTCACCCTACCAGGCACACAGAGCTGCTCACTCAGCTGAGGCAATTGTTCTGGTGTGACCCTCCCTTGTCACAGAAGGTCATGATTCATTTTCATGAGGTATTCCTTGTTTTTAGAGTGAGTAACTCCCCATTTCCCAGAGCAGAGGCTTTGATGCAGTTGCGTGGGCTCGTCCTTGTTTCTCCCCAGATGCTGGTGCTTCTCCACCTGCCTGGCTAGGCCACCTCTGCTCTGCTTCCTTCACCTCCTGGCTGCTTTTGCAGTGAGCTCCTCCTGCCTGAGAGAAGCCTCCTTGGGGCAGCTCTGACCTGGAGCTGCTGCGTGCTCAGAGCTGGGACACAACCCGTGCCCCCAGTGCTGCTGTAGAGCACGGGGTGGTTTCCAGGTCAGGTATGCTCACCTGGGGGATGTCCTGCACAGCCAGCTCGGGTCTGCTCCTGGCCCTCTGGGCACAGGACAGAGCCAGCTGCCACCTCCCCTGGGGCTCTTCAGCCCACTCTGCCTGCCTCTCCCATGGGATCTTGTACCAAGCATTTTAACTGAGGCACTCTTAGCATCTGTCACGTGTGCAAACCACTGATTCAATGACTGCTAGATGAGTTTTTGAGAATGTTTGAGGGAAAAAAGTTGTAGCCTGCAAAATTACTCTCCTTGCTGAGGAAAGACTGTCACAGACTGCCAGGAGGTGTTTACTTGAGCAAAGAAGCTGGGATCTGCCTGGGTCCCAAGAGCCTGGCAAGTAAGCCAAACAAAGTTTGAGTATGTTGACTGGGATTCAGATTTATTGCTCTCGTGTGGACATGCTTTGACAGTCTGCAGACAGATTTTTCTGGGTTGTTTGTGCTTTGGTGGGTTAGCACATACAAAGTCTAGAAACAATACCAAGAGGTACTTGTATGTTGAGGGTAAATATCCGGAGAGTTAATATGCCAACATGCTGGCTTATTTATAGACAAAACATGGGGAAAAGAAGATAGAAGTGGTATTTACTGTTTTGGTCTTCTGCTGAAGGGCAAAACACTCAAATGTTTGATTCTAGTCTGCTCTGTGTGTTTTTAAACTTTTTTTTTGCTGCCCATGATAAGATTTTACCTCTGCTGCCCCAAGTCTGTCTGTTCTGGCTTAGTAGGACTCCAGCTACTGGTGCATGCCACAAGACATCAAGTGGTTACGTTTTCAGGGATCATTTCAGCTCTCATCCATGAGAGTATCTGTTAATTATCCTGCATTTAAATGAATCCTGATTAGATATGTCAGGAGAAGTTCGCTGAATGCAGAAGGCATGCAATTATTAAATTGCTAATGCAGTTCTCTCTTTGGGGGAGGCATCCACAATCTTATGATGTGGTTGTGATCAATGGGCATAATGTTAGCTCTGGTGTAAGTGATTTTATGTGACAGAACTGTGCAGAAATAGTACTTTTGCAGGATGACATCCACAAATGACCTCTTTCTTCACCACAGTAATTTGTGGCAATCAGCCTTCAGTTGCTTTGGAGACCTGCAGCATCCAGACCCCTCACTTGGGTGGCAGAGCCCCAAATGCACATTTAATTGCTACTTGCAGAGATAAAAGCGAAATTTCTGACAGATGTACATACAGACTAGCTGCCCTCACCTAAACCGAGATGAATTTATCATCAGTAAAAAGTATCAGTTTTCTTTATGAGGAAAAACTACCTGTCAGACAGTGATTTATGTTCTAAAGCACCTTAAACACAGAGTTTCTGATGACCTTTAGAAGAACTAGCTCCATTACCAGCCTTAATTTAAGGATTATTATAGTGCACTATGGAAGAGGTTTTGAATGGATACTTACAGTATCATAAAATCTTGGGACATTTATATGGATCTTTTCATATCAGTCCTTTTTCCTGCATTAGGCAAGAACCATGGCTTTGTTCCTTGAGATGCTGCAGAGTGGGTAATAGAACAGCACAGCAGAATCTCAGGAACCTTATATGTAGTTAAGCACAATGGTAACAATATATTCTGCCACATATTTTTTAATTGTTACTAAAGGATTTGCATGACAATTTACGCCATCTAGATCTCAAGTGAGAGCATGATGGATTCATGAGTCTCCAAAAAGCTGCTGTATTCTATGTACCATGTGTTTTATTCACAGAAAGTGTCAGTTAGGCTTTCCTCTGACCCCCAAAATTCCTGATACTCTATCTCCCTCATTCTCCCAGCATATCTCTGTGGACATAAGCACAGTGGTGCTCAATTTGTGAAACCTCAGAAATGGATGGAATATAAGCCAAAGTGTCTTAGAAACAAATTCTTGTGATTTGCTGTCATCTTTTGACAGTGACAGTCCATCAGGAGCAGTAGGCAGGAGTTGTTTTTGTGGCTTGGAGTTTTCATGCCTGCCTTTAAATGCAGGGCTCACTGTGTTATTCTGTATCAACTCACCTCATGTCTATTCATACCCAGATCTAGATAAATGTATTTTGAATGTGATTACCCCAAAGGCTCTTTTGAACCCAGAGAGACTAAATATCTTCCCTGCTCTCTAGTCCCCACATTGTTTGCATTTGCTTTGCTGATGCAGTTCAAACTTTTGAACTAAGAGCTGTGTTTCAAACTTCTAAGCCTCTCCAGACTGTGTGCCCTGGCTCCTTTTGAAGGATCTGCTGCCTTATGCCAGGACGTGCTCAGCTAGAGCAGAGATTATCTGAGCCAGTCAGTCTGAATGAGTGGCAGATTTTACAACCATGGGAGGAAATGCAGGGCTGTTCTAATGATGCTCACAGTGACTAGATCAGCTTGGTCTTTTACACATCAAGTGAAGGACAAAAAGGAGAAAATTAATAAAAACCAGCTGGCTTTCTGAGAGTGCTAGGGACAAGGTGAAGAGGGCCATCAAGGTCAACATCCATTTAGTCCCGTAAATACCAACCTGCTTACTTTGAAACAGTTAATTTAAAAGTAGAGGGAAAGATGAGGGAGGAGATAGACTGAGGTTTTCTTTATTGAATCTGAGAAAGAGTCTGGAGGAGCCACGTTGGAGCACAACTTGTTCCCAGACCCTTTGTGTACTCTGAGTGCAGTGGTGAGTGCTGAGGAGGCTCCCAGCTTCAGGGCTGGTTCCAGGGCAAAGCCCTGTGCTCCTGGCTCTCAGGACAGGCTCCAGGGCTCTTCTGTATGGGGAGGTGTTGCAAGATTCTTCTGGAGTAGGGGATTTAGAGTCCTTTGAACTATCTTGAGTTACAAGATAACGGGGTAAGTGTTATGCTTCACATGCCGAGCTGTTTTGATCAGTGTATTTTGTAAACCGAGGGAGGGAACCAAACCATGTGATTATTAGGCAGGATAAGCAGACCTTTCTTGTATCTAGCAGAGTGCTGTTCTCTGCTGATTTGGTTGATAAAGGCCTCCTCCTTAAATGGTGAATGCAGAGGTTTTTGTTTGTTTTGCTCAACCCCAAAGGCAGGAACCAAAGCTCTTAAACACACAGTCTCTGTGGATTTTGTCAGTTGTATCTGTGTGGTGGCATATCTGGTGATGGAAACTTCTCAAGTTGCTTCAACACTGTGTATTAGGGTAAAAAGTCTGTAATCCCAGTCCATCAGGAGTACTGGTTAATCAGCTGGAATATCCTGTTATTCTTGGCCCCCAGCCATACTACCAGAGCATTGCTCCAGGGAGGATGTAGGGAGCAGTCTCAACAAGTACAGCATGACCTCTCTGGGTACCTCGCTGTTCCCTGTGAGTGTTAGAAGCCTTAATGGTGTTTCTGACAAGGTCTCTGTTTCCTTGGCCAAGGAGAATTCCGAGACAAGAGTTGGATTTAGAACAAGCTAAATATTTGTGTATGTTTAAAATATACGTGAAGGCCACCCAAGCAATCTTAAATCATCGTGGACCAACTACTGGCAATAGCAGGGACTGAGCAGAGAGCAAAGATTACCAGGTTTCACAGCTCTTGATGATCTCCTTCATGATCCTGTGAGTTTCTGTAGGGCATGAAGTCCCAGGATAGCCTGACAAAGAGTACAGACTTTGTCCCCTTTTGTTAATCAGTTATTGCTGGTTTTGTTGAATATTGTCACAGCAGCAGTGTTTCACTGACTGGCAAGGAATGATTGTCCAGACAGTCAGATCAGGCAGAGTCTGAGTTTATCTGTCCAGGCACAGGAACCCACATGGGGCTGCACTTGCCTGCCTCAGTGCTGGTGCTTGTGAGGAGCAGCACTCAACGTCCCTGCGACACACAGCCCCTGCAGAACCAAAGCCAACTGATAGTTTCTGTTCTTCTAGGGAGCACACACAGTTTCCCCTCTTTTCTCCAGCCTTTACCACCTATTTGGGTAAAAAAATAGGACTGGAAGGGCCTGTGAGAAGCTGTGTGGTTCCTCATGCTGATGAATATTTAGCTGTGGTGGATGTAAGCTCTGCTCAGATATTTGGCATGGAAGGTGCTTGGTATGAGGCTGCACTGTTTTCCATGGTGATACCCAGTACCTGGCAGACCCAGGGACCTGTCTGGCTGTTGGGGAAAGAGCTGATGGCCAGAGTAATTTCTGCAAATTTTCTCACTTTGCTCTTCTTCCTTCAGCACCACGGCTGTACTCCTATAGGTGTTTCACAGTGGTGGGTTTAGGGACAAGAGCCTCCTGCAGTCAGTGTGCACCCAAGTGTATGACAGACCACAAATGGAGGGTCACTGAAGCTCATCCAGAAAACAAGCACTGTGAAGTGCCTTTCTGAGCCCTGGGTGATACCTTTCTGAGTTCTTGAATGTGACTAAAGTAAGCCAGAGATGGATCACGAGCAATCTTGTGATGTCTTTTATTTTGAGTGATGTGACAAATTGCCAAAAGCCATGGATCAGAGGCCAAGCTGCTGGCTGTGCACGCAGGGTGAGATGCATTGTGTTGTGGTAGGAGGCAGGACCAGGATCATGTGGGGTCACTGTGCCTGGCACCCTTTGTGCCAGAGCCACCTCAGCATCACGGGCTTTGAGCCCGGCCAAGGGTTGGCACACTGAGGTGCTGTGCATAGAAAACCACGTTTAGTGTCGCTGCACAATGGAGCCTGTCAGGATGTTCAAAAGGCAAAACAGGCGCGCAGCTCTCTCTCTTGTGCAGGCTGGCAGCTCAGTGAAACCCTCTGCTCAGTGGTCTGTCCTAACTCCATTACCTCTCCGTGCCTCACTGTGATCTCAGTCTTTACTGTTTCTTCTCTCAGCCTCCAGTCCTGTTCCCTCTGCATTGCCCCAGTTGTATCATCTAAATTATACCAGTGTGGGGGGTGAACCACCTCCACCTCAAGACCTCCACCCTTGATTTCGACGAAGCTTTGCATGTCTCTAACGCTGTCTCTCACCAAGATCCAGTTCCTGTGAGTTATTCCTCTGTATTTTGTGCCACCTTTGCTCTGGGGCAGCTGTGTGGGACCTGGCTCTGCTGTGCTTGTGCCTTTGGGGCAGACCCATCACAGCCTGAGCCCCATCTGTGCTGCTCACGTCACTCTTCTCTGCCAGCCTGGCAGGGATTTTGTCACCTGAGTGTGAAGGCCAGCTTCTCCTGAGGGGCTGTGTCATTCAGTCCAAAGACTGTGCAGCTGGAAAAGTAATTAATATTGTTCAGGTGGAATACAAAGAGAGTTTGTTCTCTGAAAGCTGTTTTGGGCAGCAACAAGATCAACAAGATTATCAACTATGACGAGGTTATTTGAAAAACCAGCAGGTAGGGTTACAAGTTTCTTGAAGATCCACATCTTTTAAGGAAAACTAACTACTCGTGCACGTATGTGCTTGGGCAGAACTGCAGAACTGTGCTGCAAAGTTGGTATTGTTCAGGGGAGGCAGTGGGAGGAGGAGGTGTGATGCTAAGGAAAGGTGGATGAATGTTGGTGGTTCCCCACCAGAGGAGGGTTGCATGGGTATAAAAACTGGGTCGTTTTTTACTGTCCACTCTCTGGAAGAGACAATGCAGGCAGAAACTGCAGGTGGCATAGGAAATCAGGCAGCTTCTGCCACCACCCCCTCCCTCCCCTGCAACGGTGGTGGTTTTATCTGAGACATGAATATCAAAGACTGCTGTACTTGCAGTGGAGTTAATTAACACAGCTTGGAAGATGTGGAAATTGGGAATCTGGATTGTGCCCATCTGACAACGTGACCTTGTTCAGAGGAATTAAAAAGGCTGTACTGAAAGTAGGAGTTTCTGCAGAAACGCACACATTTCTTGCTTCTATCTGTCAATGGCTGTACTAAGGAAGAACAAGAGAAGAGGACCAGCTGCCTGTGTCTGTGCTCTGGATTTCAGTGTAACCCCAGCCAAGCTGCCAGCCCTGCTCACACAGCTCAGGCAGGGAGGCAGTGCTGTGGGGCTGGGAGCCTTTGCTCTGGGCCCTCAGTGGCACTGGCTGAATGCCCCAAGCAGGGTCACTGCCCCAAAGCCTGGCACTCACCGAGGGGCTTGGACAGACCTTTTCCTCCTGGGCTGGCAGTGGCCCACACTGCCTCCCTGGATGTTTGTTCATGCCACTGAAGGCCTCAGGGAGCAGAGGGCTCTGCTTCTGAGGCATCCATGGTGGGTGTCCACAAGGGAGCCTCTATCCACAGCCAGTTTCTGAATTTGTTGAGTATCAGGGAGAGATCAGGGCACTGACTTGTACATGGCAAGAATATTAAGAGAGAATTGCTTGTACATTGCTTTTCTCCAGCATTTGCTCATTGTTAAATCTGTGCCATGCCATTCCCTGGGAGCTGTAACTGGTACTCACCTGAAACTATTGTGTTTGAATGGTGTGTGATAAGGGATTCAACATCTTCTAAAAATTACTCTTGTGGTATATTTGGAGCTCCTCACATCTCCTGTCAGCAGATCACATACCGTTTCCCAGAGCTTACAAATGATGACAAGCTGACTGCCCCTTTTGTTGTGTGAATTATGTGCCAGCATCCACAAAACCTGCTCCCTTTGGGAGAATGGATATCTAATTTAGGATAGTTCTTCGGGGGAGCTCAGGAGGCGATGAAAGCTGCTGGTTGGATTGGAACTTCCTCCTCTACAGCTGTTAAGATGGTATTTGGGTTTTCCCTGGCACAGTCAGTGGCCTCAGTGAAATCCAGGAATATATTCTATAGTGGAGCAGTACCTGGCCCTTGGGGCTGGCACATCTCTGTGTGAATGCTGAGTCCCCACCTTCTCCCTCCTGAGCACTGATACAAAACCTCTCCCCACATGTCAGAATGTGCAATTGTTAGCTGGGACCTTTGACTTCTTCTGTACTTGTGTGAGTATGTGAGTCATGGGAGCCAAACTCTGAATCCAGCAGGGAGGGATTGAGCGACCTTCCTCGTTTCACTGTGCCAGTCTAGATTCCATCACTGCCTCCTGACATTGAAAAGTGTTCATCCACACCACTACATATTCTGAGGGTTGCGGTTGAAGTAAAATGCTCTTTAACTCAGTGGTGGTGTTGATTCATTTTTCTTGTCTGGAGCCACTAGCAGTAGAAGGCTGTGGAGTAAAGACTTCTGTGTTTACATGTGTGATTACTGGAAATATGGGCCTGCAGGGAGAGCTGGAACACTGAAAAGCCACAAACTGCATAAAGTGAAAGCTGTGGATGTTCAGTGAGAGCAGGCATTTGCTCTGCAGTTATTCTCCCCTAGATCTTATTGTAGACCCCATAAACTCTAAATGCAGCAGACAGTTCAAAAACCTTGCACAGGAGCTCGGGAAATCAGAGGCCCAAGTACTTGTGGGCAAACATAAGCTTCACTGTAGGAACAATGGGTTGGGAAACTGCAATCTTACATTTTTGACAGCTGCAGTCTTCTTTTACCTGAGTCAGATGACTTCAAGTGTCAGGTGATGAAACCTGTGGGAGATAAAGGACACTTTCTTATGGGTCATTTCCCCAGGTACAGGTGGGATCCATTTGTGGAGAAAAGCATAGACAAAACCAGTGATTCATGTGCTGAAGCAGCTGCTGTTTATTTTTAGACCACAAAAAGAAAAAGATGGCATTTCTGATGTCAGAAAGGCTATTACATGAGACCAGTCAGACTTGGAGGAGTAAGGTAAAAATGCCTTTCTCCAGTACCCTCTGTGTTACGGATAAGAGATAGGTCTGGTATTGGCAGGAAGAGCCTGACTGATGGACTGATTGCTCTGAATGGTAATGATGGAGGTGATAATTGGAGTTAAGTTCTCACTTTTCCCTGGATTCCACCCCTTGGGGTGGTGACCGAGGGATGTTGGTGTATGTAGCAGAGGGGAGGAGCAGAGCCACAGAAAAGCACCCCAGGAAGTGTTTTCACCTTCTGGGGCATTGGTGGTGGTGGCTGGATAAGCTGAGCGGCCTAATTCAGCAGTCTGTGATAAACAGGCTGGGACTGGGGGCTGCCAGCAGCAGCAGGACAGATTCCTTCAGAGGGTAGCTCAGTGCTGTGATGCTGGGCAGTCTAAACTCATCTTCTCCAACCCTCTCCCATAACTGTGGAGGTACTATTACAATCTGTAATGTGTTTTCTGTGGCATACTATTGTAATGGATTGTAAAATATGCTTGTTCAGTTTCCCTCATTGACATTTTGGGGCAATGAATTTGTAAATTAATACTACCCCAATCCTACATCACAAATGTTTGTGCTTGTCTCACTCAGTTTGCTGTGTGATTTCTATTCCCATCCTTCTGAAAAACAAAAACAGAGGTTTCTCACTTCCACCCAGGCCTGTTTCTGACCCCTGCTGATTTTCTTCTCCCTTCTCAGTTGCTTTTGTTCAGTAGCTCTTTGCCTGCTTGGTCAGTCAGTGTTCTGCTTACAAAAATAACCCTATCTGCCCCTGTTTGTACTTGATTTCACATCTGCACTGGGAAAGCAGGGCTGGGATTCTCTCGGGAGAAACAAGCCCTGCTGGCATGTGAGGCCCGTGGCTTCTGTGCCCACAGGAGCCTCTTTAACCAAGAGAACATGAGCAGAGAGGGTGGCTCAGCTCTGCTTTTACTGAGCTCACTGTCCAGTCTCACCAGAAAACCTGCCTTTGACTGCAGGGCACCAGAGTGACAGGGCTGATCCCTGGGCAGGGTGAGGTGAATCAGAGCATTTGCTCAGGGATCCTGTAAAAACCTTTTCCCTCCTACTAATTAGACAGTGGTTTGTGTTTTTTTTTCTTTTGGCACTTAACCCTTCATGTGATTTGGAGGCTTTGGCCTCAGCTTAAAGCTTTCTGCTTCAGCATGAAGTTGTTTGTGGCCTGTGCTGCTTGTGAACAAGCTACAAACTGGCTGCCCACAGCTCCCAGCATGAAAGGAGCAGAGGGGCACCTTGTCCCATCTAGGGGTGCAGGAATAGGAGCTTGGATGGCTTCTGCACGTTCCCATGGCCCAGTCAGCCAGTGCTGTTGGCCAGCAGCCACTGCAGCAGCAGGATTTGTAAACCACAGAGCTGCTAAGGACAGAAAGGCAGAAAGGAGCAGAGCCTTAGGAGCTGCATGTGGGAGCAGTGCTGAGGGCACTCTGCCCACAAACACCCTGCTCTGACTGGCACAATTTGATTTCATCTTGATTAGATTATTTCAGTTAGCATTAAGTACAACTGTCGGTATTTTTTTAGCTGGTATCTCCAGCATTTCAAAGGAGAGCAGTGACTGTGTGACACTGCTGCAACACTCCCTCCCTCCAAAAAACCCAAACCAGCAGAGATGCATGTTGTCTTCAATTGAAACAGAGTCAGCACAGAGTTGGCCACTAAACCCTTTCCTGGTTCTGATGAACTTAAGGGACATTTTGCTGGCTACACGGCCGTGAAGGACATGATTTTGATTTTAACTGTATGCTTGCAACCTGTGCATCTGACAGCCAGCTGTCAGAGGGCACCAGGGAGCAAGGGGAGCCAGCCAAATGTTTTGCTTGGGGATTGCCTTTCACAGGTCTTTCATTAGCTGCAAAACATCTCTGTTCCTGCAGCTGATCCTTTTACTCAGAAAAATCAAATGCAAAAAAGCCCAACAAATACAACAACAACAAAAAAAAACCCCCAAAACCCAAAGAAAACCACAACTGTGCGCTTTTCCCCTCATCTTTCTTCCCGTTGTTTCATTTTTCTGGAACTCTGTGGACCTTACTGGAGTTACCAGTTTGTGCTGGTATAGGTACCTGTGAGAAATGGGGTTTTGTGATGAAAGGAGGACCGAAGAAATAAGTGCCTGGACATACAGCTTCAATTTTCATTTCATGGCTGTGTATCAAAAATAAACAGTGCCCAAATTTCTTTGGAGATGTGGGGTTTTCTTAGTATTAGTTGTGCAGTCCTGGGCTCCCAGCCAACCCTGTGATTTTAAACATATCACCAGAAAAAAAGGCAGGTTCCTAGCATGGAGGGGTTGACAGCAAGTCCATACGTTTGTGGCTGTGCTTGCAAACTGTCTGCCTGATGTAGTGCCTGAGAGACACAGGCAGCTGAATGGCTCAGCACATGGCTAACATCAAATGAATGGCATTATTTCTGAAAGCAAATTCCTGCTGCAGCACAGTCACTGTTCACATTCATTGCTTTTGACAGCCTGATATAACATAATTTAATTTAAATGTCCATGTGAGAAGAAGCATAGGCATTTATTTTAAAAATAAAAATAAAAGCCCACTCCTCTCATGCATAAAATGCCTGCTCCAAGGAATAAATTAGTAGCCATACAGTGCAATTGATTGCAAGGGCCTCCGGATTTCAGTGAAGAGCTCTTTTTAAAGATCAGTAGGGAAGGCTACAGGATGAGTGCTTTTGCCACTTAGGTGTTCAAACAAATTCCTGGTGTTAATTCCTTGTAAGGCTTTGATCGAGGGTTTGGGCGGGGCACTCAACTGCCTTTGAGAGCAAGCTGGCCGTGTATGTCTTGTTAGGCAAATCCTGTAAGAGAATTACAAGTACAGACCCTCTTTCCTAAGTTGCCGTGGCTGCACAAAGCAGTGATATCCTCGTGCTGGCAAGACCAGCAGCCAGAGTCAGGAGGTTTTCTAGGTATTTGCTTCTTTGGCATTTGCCTGACTGTTCTCGCTGAGGTTCTCCTTGTTTGTTCATTTCCACCTCCCCGGCGCTCTCAGGGTTGTGTTTGCCTGTGGCACATAATTCAGGAATATACAAGTGGTGGATTGGCAGTGTTGTAATAACTGGGGAACCTTGACATTTAGATTTTAACTGCACCTTTCCAACAGTCAGAAAAGAAGGCAAGAAATGGTACGGGTGTGTTACCATGAGATTTCCTAGTTTGCTGAGCATTCATATTAAGTTTTTGCAAAACCTTCTACTTAATATGAACGCTCAGCAAACTAGGAAATCTCATGGTAACATGGTTGTTTTTCAAGGGAGTGCCATACCAGCAGAGACAGACAGTGTTCTCTCTTCCCAGCCATTTATGTCATGCCACGTGCTTTGGGATTGACTGCTTGGCTGTGCAATGAACTGTCACCAGCCTCCTAGAAAACTAACCAGGCTCATGCAGAACAGCTCTGGAAATCCCTTTAGATCATCCTCTCCAGAGCAGAGCTTTGGGGTGCAATGCAAATGGCAAGTGAAATCGGTGTAAAAGTTTTGGGTTTTTCATGGGATGGCCAAATATTGAACAGCTGTCAGATTGGTCTAGTTTGGGAGTTTAAACAAAAGTAATTACAATGAGATGGAACTGGTTTTCAGGTAAGGTGAATATGGTTTTTAACACACCACATTTGCATGGTTAGAGTCAGGCTCCATCCCTGGGTCAGACTACCCACCTGCAGTCACATATCCACGGGGTGTGTACAGCCCATGGTGTGTAATGGCATTCGAGCCATGAGTGAGGTGAACATTTGGTCTGTGTTACAAGTCGGGGCCATTCTAATTTCTGCTTGCATTGCTCATTATTTATTTATTTATTGTAATGCACTTATTGATTTTTATTAACTTCCTCTGTGTTCCTTTGCTATGATATCTGAACACCTAGAGAGATCTGTGTCTCTCTAGGTCTAGAGGACCAGGCTGATCCCCTAGAAGCTGCTGGGTGCTTAGGACAAGCTGTGGCTTAATGAACTCAGATTCCTGCCCGCTTTCCCTTGAACTTCTAAGAGACCTTTCTGCTCTTGTATGGGACCAGATTGTTTCAGAGTTGCCTTGTGAATTTTCCCAGCCACCTGGCGCAATGCTGGTGTTGTGCTCTCTCTCTTACAACCGGCTGCACTGAAGAAGGGACTGTGCTTTGTAGATGGTATTTGCAGAGATAGCTGCTCCTTTGCCCTTGTCCCAGCAGCTGTCCTTGGGTTTGGTGCTTGCTGGCAGGAGGCTGCTGCCTGGGATGTGCCACCTTGGGGCTGAGTGTCTTGGCCAGGCAGTGAGTGTCCTCAGGGCCTTGAGTGCTTCTTGCAGGTGAGGTTTTGTTTTCGGGGCTCGTGCAAATATCAGGTGTAAACAGGATTTTTACCCCCTGAGTAAAACAGTTGGGACATACAGAGCAGTCAGGGCTGGTTCTGTGCTTCCTGGTGCTTTTCCTGGGAAAAGGAGCTTGGGTTTCTACCTGCTCAGCCCCCTGTGCAATGAGAGACAGGCAGATAAGCCTGGAGCCAGCATCCATATGGCTGATTCATGAAGTAAATGGAGAGGAAAAAAAACCCAAAAAAGCAGATGACATGAGGAATAATTTGGGTTAGTTACAGAGTTAGTAGAAGCTTGTTCCTGTTTACTATCCATCTCCTCCTCTTTGTCATCATCCTCAGCCTTGCTCCCCTAGGTGTCCCAGCTGCTGGCTACAGTGCATTGAGCAGATCAGCCCTACGGCTCTGACCTTGTGGCTTGGCACAACCTTAGATCATTTAATTTGGTTTTTATCATGTAACCTTGTGTCAAAACTGCACACACTCATCTATTCCACAGTAGTTATGCTTTGCTGCTCTTGCTTACAGAGATTTAGCACTTGATATATAATGGTGACTGCCTTTCCCTAGGTGGATATTTTCTTTTCCATACAGCTCAGATCTGTTCTCTCTGTGATATAATTGATTCTCAGTTGTTTCCTTCTTGCAAATTTTTGCTAGACCCTACTTTGGGAAATGGGAGAGAAGGTCTCTGGCTGTCAGTAACGTGCTGCTATACCAAAATGAGATGCTCAGTTTGATGTCTGAAATCACATTCTGCAAAATGTGATGACTCAGGTCCCAGTGAGCGCTGGGTCGGATTGCCCGATTTACTCAGTGTCAAGTTGTTGCTGGTTTCAGCCAGGTGGAAACCAGCTCTTGCATGTGGTTTACAATGGGTAAGTGAGAAGCTGTGCCCAACACCCAGACCTTAAATGATACACTGGTAGTACAAGGAATGCCATTTAAGTGCCATCTTTTATATTTATGGCCTTTTTATTTTCCTGGCAGGAAGTGAGTTTCTGCTGTGCAAGGGTTTAAAGATAAATTGGCAAGTAACATTTGGACCCTGCTTTTCCTGTGGTGTAACTCATTTTTGCAATCCTTTATTTTTCAATGTGTGAGAAGTGATTATAGCTTTGTGTCTAATCTTTGTGTACAGTAATTTTTCATGCCAACATGTGCATTATGATCTCTGTCACAGACAATAAAGCAAAGCTGTTGACAAACTATCTGCAGTAATAATGAAAAGGGTGGGTTTTTACAGTCTGCACTGCTCCAGCAACACTATGTTTTTGGAGTAGTCTGCTCTGAAATGTGAATGTATCATAATCAAATTCAAATCAATTGTTCCCACATTTAACTTTGAAGGAGGCATGGAAAAATATCTGCTTTTTGTAATAAGTTTAACATAACAGTCTAATCTTTTCATTAATGATTTCCTACCCAAGATGACATTTTCAAAGGCATATGCGATCATTTAATTGTGTGCCTCCTTATTAATATTAAATGCAATTAGTCCTACTATGACACTTTGAAAATGCACCCCTTGCAGTAAATGCTGCCTCCACACAGAGTATCCCACTGTGAGAGCAGCTATCCAGCATTTGGAGTCCCTTGGCACAGATTGCCGGCGCTGTTGCCGTGCCTGTGCTGCCTCTGAAATGCGGAGTGCCGTGGTGCTTGGGGCTGCTTTGTTTGACTGTGCCTGGCTTTTTCAGGCACCTGCTGGCATCCACTGGAAGCCTCTGGAGAGAGGAGATTTTATTTTGTGATTAAATAGTAATGAAAGAGCTTGATTCTTTGAGAATAAGTTTAAAAATAACAGTAATACAGTGAACATGATGTGAGATGGGTGTTAAGACCTCCGTTATTTGTTTGTATTTACTCAGCCCTTGAGGATTGGAGAGAAAAGCTCCCGTAATGTGCTGTCAGAGAATGTGTCTGCTCAGGAGATAAGCAACTGTCTGCTTTAGCAAGCAGCAGATTAGAAAATGGCTTTCACAGCTACTGCTTCAGCCTCCCTGGAAACACAGCCAGTTTGGAATGCCAGGAAAGCCCCATTGCTCAGCGTGGGATTTTCTGTTTCACCAGGAGCAGTGCAAGGTGCTCTCGTGGGGCACTGCCAGTGCAGTTCTCTCCTGCATGGACCCAGTCTTGCCCTTCAGGGTCCTCCTGCAGTCCCTGGTGCTGCCAGTGCCATAACGGGGCCCCCAGTGCTGCATTGCCCACAGCCTGGCCTGTGTGTTGCAGGGTTTTTCCTAGAAAGCATAGAAACAGGAATTGTTAGTATACATGCCCATATATTTATATTTACGTAGAAATACACATGCAGTGTATATAAAAGAATACTGTTGTGAGGTTGAACACAAAATGGTGCCACTAACCTAACCCAGCTTTTATTTTCCCCAGCCCCGGAGTGGGTTGCTGTTGGATATAGAGCTGTCATCTTGACTCATAAAAACTGAAGTATTTGATTTGTAAAAAAAACAACTGAACCTCAAATTACTCTGTGGAATTTGTCCCATCTGTAGCCATTGCCAGTGTGTGTCTAGAACCACTTGTGCTTCTTAAAGCCTTCCATGGCTTGTCACGGGAATGGAACAATATTTAGAACTATGTCAGATTATGGGTTTTCTAAGCAGTATTAACCTGTCAAGGTAAAGGCTTATAATCTTGCTGTTGCTTGACAAGCTGCATTATTTGTCCTGTAATGTTAATTTGTGCTGGGGCTCTGCAGTTAGCTGTAGTTAGGTGTACGAAACCTGACTTTTAATGTTCCCTAAGGCTAAATAAAAATAGGCCCCTTGATCAGTTCTTGCTAGAACACTTAATTAGTCTCTTCTGGCTTAATTCACTGTCCTGCCAAATGTTGAGGTTAAACTTTCTCATGAGTATTTATTTTCAGAAAGGCTGATGATACCAGTAGCAGAAGGGAGATAGATGGATGGATGTGGAAGTGGACAGTCATGATCTCTCCTTGTCCAAGAGACGCTTTGTTTGTAAGGGCATGCAGGAAGGCTCTGTGCACAGAGGTGATCACAATGACTGGCTTGTGAAGGTTGTTTCAATGCAATCATGCTTGTAAAGTTTACTCTAGCTTCTATCCAGTATTTAGTTTGTTAAGTGTTGACACAATTTTGCTGACATTCTTCTTAAGTGGATTATGCTCACAGCCAGTTTTTCAAAGCAAACAGATGGCTTTTCAAACGGAGCATGCACACACATTTTTTTTAATGGTGTCTCTAGAATTATGACAGTTCTGTCAGAGGGGGCTAGTTTGTCGTTAATTTTCTCATGACAGATGATTCAAAATAATTTTTGCTTCTCCGTCCTGCTCAAATGAACCAGCTGTTTAAAAATAAGAAGCACAAGGAGACATAAATCAGTTGGTCTGTACATGAATGGAATTGCACTATTTTGGTTAGTCCACTTCTGTTTTTAGATCACTATAAAGTAAGAATGTCTTCAAAATATTGGAAGTATGCTCAGGAGGCGTGTGTTTCTTCTTGGAACCTGAAGACATGTTGTGCATTGCCTCAGAAAAAATCTGTAATCTGAATTGCCTGGTTACTCAAATGTGAAATCAGAATATGTGTGAGGGAGTGTGGGTGGCTTGGCACTTCACATGGGGTGCGAAGTCCCTTGGCCTCTGGGCACGTTGGATGTGAGTCCTGGCAGGGCAGACTCGGGCTGTGCTCCTGCAAGCGGTGCCTCTAATCCCGAACAGCGTCCGTCCATGCATGTCCCAGTTCCTGGACAAACACAGTTTGTGGGCCGCCCTGGGAAACATTTCCAAGCTTTGCCCTCCCTCTGGAGAGGGGTTACTTCTTGCACAAAGGGTTTTTTTCTGTTCTGGGACATGAATACACAGTGCCAGGTTTTGGCTTGGAGAAGTTAAGGCTGCAAAGCATGGTCACACTGATTTTTCCCTGTTTGATGGCGAAGTCTTTAGTGTCTTTGATTCTGTGTGCATAAGAAGTAGCAGCCGTGGGTATTTCATCCTAAAACCAAACTATTTAAAACTGCATTTGTGCAGTTTGAAGAGATGGAAGATATATTGAGGAGATACACCCTTTCTGGTAACATTATCCTTTATTATCGTTAAGGATATGTACTTTGTTCAAGTGCCGGTGTCGTCCCTGTCACAGCAGCACTGGCCTGTGCCATTTGCAGACAGGGAGGGACACCAAGGTGGGCTGGGTGCTCTGGGCAGCTCTGGGGCTCTTGAATTCCTGCCTGCTGTCTTTAACCATAGGCAAAACCTCTGACATAAAGCAAGCTCACAGCTACGAGAAATATCTGCTGCATAAATTATTCTTGTTTTGTTTTTCACACCATGCCTGCTGATTGGATCCCGAGCTCTTTGTCTGTGTATTCCCCTAACTGTCATACTGCTGAGACACAAATCCCTTCAGAAGAGCCTCATAGCAAATGGCACAGAGCTGCTCATGCAGTCCCAGTGCTTTTTGTTATTCTCACACTGAGCTGTGTTCCCAGCATCTGGATGGTGATTTGCATCGTTCAGCGGGGACAGATTCATGGCACAGGAGATGAGGCAATCACGTTCTCGGGCACAGGCTGCCGTCCCTGGGTGATGTGGTGTCCCACGTGGTGTTTACCAGAGCTGCAGCCTTGCAAGCCACCATTGTTTCTTGGTTGTGAACACTGTGTACAGGGGCTCAGGCCCTGTGAGTCCAGTGCCAGGCGCTGGCAAAAAGGGAACTGTGCTCATCGTGTAGGATAAATCCTTCCTCTTAGCTCTGGGGACAGGGAGAGCAGAGACGCTCCCATTGCTGGGAGGTGTCACACTGTGACTCATCCAACACACCTGATTTGTTTGAGAACCCAAGGAGGGGCAAGTGATCAGTCACCCCTCCAGTGAGCCCACGGTCCTACTGTAGTGTCTGTTGTATCCTGTGAGGCCCAACAAAGTACCTGTGATTTGCAGATCAGGTTGGGTGGCAGAGATCTGAACGTGACATTTCAGTCAGTGGGGGTATTCCTAATGAATCTGAGTGTAACCAGCTGCAGCATGTACTGTACTTCAGACTGTACTTGGGGTGACATTAGGAGAGAGGAGCTCAGGTTCTTACTGGTACTGAATTTTGAAAACCAGATGCATCTCCTGACTTTTATTTATTTGTATCCTGTAGCTCCAGAATCTTGTCACTTCACGGCACTTGATATATCAATATTGCATAAATATTCATTTTGGCATTTCTGAACCCCAACTCCTTAATACAAATTTCATGTAACACAATTTTCATGATTGTTACAAATTGGATTGACATCCTGTTAGTCACCTCACGTTTACATGCTCTGAGAAGATACAGAAGCAGCGTGTTGTTCATGAAGTCTCATTCCCATTGGCCTTCTTGAAGGTCCCAGACAAAATGGATCAGGATTCACTGGAGTGCTGTGGGATGATGTGTTTCATATGGCCACAGCCTGGCCTCCTCTGCTCAAGGGGGGCCCAAGGCTGGGTATCAAATCCAGGGGCAAGGAGGGGTGGGTTATCAAGGTCTCTCAGCTCCTAAGGGGCCTCTGGCTGGGAACACGCAGTCATTGCCATGTGGGATCTGATGCCAGGGAGCAGAGTGGGAGCAGTGGCATGGGGACAGGGGTGCCATGTGCCATCACTGCCTTGGCCGTGGCAGGACCTTGCTGTTGACTGTGGAAGAGGAAATGCCTTCACCCGCAGCCTCCTTCAGTTCAGGCTGAAATTGCCTCCCAAGGGTGGTGACATGGAGGTGCAGGGAGTTTGGTGTCTGTCCCACCCTGTCCAGCACTGGCTGCTGCCTTCTTCACTGTGCAGGCACCAAGCTGCAGGAGGGGCTTCAGTCCCATTTCCAGGGGCAGAGATGATTTGAGATGGGACCTGGGACCTGTAGGGACACAGGAGCAGTGTTGCTGCTTTTGGTCCTGAGCAATGTGTGCAATCCCTGACTCTGTGCTGCGTGTCTGTGCGTCCCCAGGGCCAAGGAGATCTCCTGAAGAACGCCAAGAACGAGGCTCTGGAGAACATGAAGCAGATCCAGCTGGCGTGCCTGTCGTGCGGACTGAGCAGAGCCGGGAGCGGGCAGGCGGATGCCAAGGCAAAGCGGTGCCTGGAGGCCATACAGGAGAAGGATACTGGAGATGAGAATGGGAGGCTGTGAGGAGAGGCGGAGCTGTTGCTGCATTTGTCACAGATTTCAATAACTCTAAACTATTTTTTTAAAGCATTTAAAAATTCACACAGGAGCGCCCTCTACAGGGTATGATAGTATTAAAATCCTCACAATGTCAGTATTTTAATGCAGTTAATTTATCCAAGTTAAACTGGTAGTGAGATTTCTAATGAAGCCAAGCTGTCTGTATGCAAGTGCGTGTGTGTGTGCGCACGTGCAAATCCTGTAGACGCCCTTTCATGCATTACATTAGCCATTTGCTAATTTATTCCTTTGTCATCTTTGAATAGGCCTGTTCATTCTGAAGATCAAAACAAATTGAGAGCACTTGTATCAGTTTTGGGCTTTATTTTACTCTCCAGCTTTTATCATTTTAGTTATAGGTTAGATTACTGTTATGCTGTTTAAACAAACAAACACAACTCAACAAATATCACTGACAGCTGTTTTTGTGAGGACAAAACTGTTGGTTTGCTGCAGATCCTGAAGGTGATTTTTAGTGAACAATTACAGCCAAGTAAACAGGATATTAAATGCTCGAAGTTCCTAGGTAGATTATCAGTAGATTTGAGGTGTATTTTTTGCTGAATTTAGCAAACTGCTCTTCAGGGTACACCCAGACAACACTTACTAACCTAAGAACTAGCTAATTTAGTTTATTCCAGCAAAATATTGCAGATCTGCAAGGCAGCTGCAGTCTTTGCTGATAGGCATTAACCTGAGTGGTAATGATCACAGCTAGTCAGCCCTGTAATGATGGGGAGAGCTGTGAATACCCTTTGGTGGTCATGAACTCTGAAGGTGACCTTCAGGCCGTTCTGAAACACCCAGTGGTGCCAGTATTAAAGGAAGGTTTTCCAGATTTCACAAAATGTGAGCTTTAGTGCAAGACATGGGAGAGGTCAGACCTTGCTTGCCACCTTCTGCATAGATTTTGGAGTCAGCTGGATGAGGCAAGCGGGCTCTGGCCTTATGTTTTTGTGGTTAAAATCATGCTGTGCTAGAGATTTAAAAACAGGGCTGAAGAACTGCTACAGGTGTAGTGTAGAGAAATAGCTTGGGGAAGAACAGGATGCCAGCATTTTTGTGCAGCAGCTACAGATAACCTGACACATGTTGTGTGTTTGGGGTGGTTGTGAGAATTGGCTGCCTCTTTGTGCCTGTAGAAAGGAGACAGAGAATGTCCGGAAGCAGCGCATCCTCATCCCTCCCGGTGCCCGGCCCACGTGTGCTCACAGCATTCATTTCAATCCTTTAAGTACTGTGCTTGAGTGGAGTATTTGTGTTACCTTTAACAGGACTAAGTGTTTTATGGTTATAAAAAAGACTATATTTATTTAAAGCATTGCTTTTATTTTTAAAAGCTACTTTTTAAATTAATTTGATTAACAAATATGCTAATTTTCTGAACTTAACAAAAAATAATTGCGGAAACTTTGATCATTGGAAAATCTTATATAGCTATTGTGTTAAGTTATTTTTGACTTCTTAATAACACTATTATGTTCATGTTGCACATTACTGAGAGAGTAAAGCTATGAAACAACTTTGACCCATGATTCTGCAGTGATTCAACACATGATAAAGTTGGGTTAGAGTGTGTAAGTTGCTTGAGAAAAGGTCCTGCTCTAACAGCAGCTGTGTTATTGCAAAGGTTGTAACTCGGATGCCTTAAATACTGTTTCAGTAAAATTTGCCATACTTGTTCAGATCCAGCCCTAAATGCTCTGTTTATCTCTCCATTAGATTCTGAGTGTGTTTTCAGACTTCACTGAGGTCTGGAGAAGTGCCTTTCGTGTTTCAGGCAAAGCATAAAGCCCACATCAATGGTGTAAGTGTGCATGTTCACGTTTTGCCCTCTTGGGTTATGTTTGTACAAAAACAACACTTGGCCTTCACTACTGCAGTTAGGGACGATGGAAATTGTTACCCCAGCACCATCAGCTGCAAAGGATCAGCCTTTGGAAAGCATCCCTCTCAGAAGGGAGAGGTTATTTCAGGAAGGGGGAGTGGCTTGCCTCTTGGTGCTTCATTTAAATCTAGAAACATCTTGATTTTCTCCATCTAAAAAGGCTCTCCTAATGTCTGTACAGGAACTCCTGGCAAAATACCTCTCTGATGTTAGGAACAAATGAACATGAAATTACAGAGAGAAGAGATTTCTTTCTGTGCTCACATGTACGGGGGTACTACACAGTTCCCACTCTGGATGCATTAGGAGAACCCAGTGGAGATGGGTGGATGGAAATCCCATAGCATGCACACACACCTTTCATGCCATGTTTAGCACTCATGTCATGTCCTGTGCCACAGTCATGCATTCTGTGCCAAAATACAGGAGTAGAGAATTTGGGGCACCATGGATTGCCCCAGGCAGGTGGAACTATTCCTGGTGCTGGAACCCAGAGCCTTGCAGCTGGAGCAGCTCCACCCTTCCTCCTGCACCGAGAGGGGCTGGCTGCAAAAGCTCATCTCACCTTCCTCTGAGCTCTTTTGAAGTCACTGGAAGTAGTTGGTGTAATAAAAATTCAGCCTTGAGGGAGAGAGAACACATGGGAAAGCCATATCCAGCATCAGCAACAAACACACACAGGGACTGAGTGCCTGGCCTTTTTGGGAAGTGTTTCATGGTGAGTCTGGCTTCTTGCAGTGGAACAACAGCCTCCTCTGGCCCTCTGCTGGTATGATTTGCCTGATGTCCCACATGAGTGGGTGGCTATTATCTGTATCCCTTCCATGGAAGTTTGGCAGTTATGTCAGGAAGGTGTTACAGGCATTTGCAGTTGTTTGCAGCGTAGATGAACAGCTAGAAATTGGAGAAGCTCTCAGGGACTGGTGTGGGGAGCTGTCTGCCAGAAGGGAACTCAGAAGTGAATCTACCTGGGTTTTCTCTGCCACTGAGTCCTCTATCTTTACAGTATTTGTTTTCTCTCTGTCATTCTCTCAACTGTAAGATAAGACTGATGATGTTTTCCTTCCCAGGCACAGATCAGTTAAACATTTCTGGAAAACCACTGAGTTTTCTCTTACTCTCAGGAGAACCAGGCACTGTAACAGCAGTGTCTGCCAAATCCTTCCACTGCTGGTGAGCACAGGTGAGGCAGCACAGTCATCACTCCCAGGGGCCTCGGTTCCTCCAGGGATCAGGGATGTCTTGTCCATGTGCTTGTGTGTCTGACCCCTACCAAACTGCACCTTTGTTCAAGTGTGAAAGAGGGGCAGCCACCTCAAAGGTGTTAAATTCCTGCAGGTTTCCCAAGCAAGGATGGGGCAGGCAGCTCAGGGAGGCTCCAGCAGCACTTTCCATGGGGCACAGGGCCACAGTGTGCCGTGTACCTGTGAGGGGGACACTGGGGGCCATGAGAAAAAAGATGGATGCAGAGGTTTCACTTGGATTTTGCTGCTTATGTACATGCATGAAGGGATCCAGCCATGAAGCATGGGAAGAGGCTGAATTACTCCAGGTTCACAGACCCGATTAGTCTTAAATCAGCAGGAATAGTTTTTTACCAAATTTCATGTGCTGGCATGACCAGCAGGACTTGACCCCTTTCCCCTCCCTTTCCTGAACTGGGCATGACTTACTGGGCACCTTACTGTTCTGCTGCTTTCTGTATCATTTTTCATGTATTTAGTTCCCTGTTTTTAAAGGGATAATGCAGCTTCCCAGTGCAAAGAAGGTGAAAGGTTTGTTCCTCTTTCTGAGATTCATCTCCCAAAATAGATTATCAGATAATTGCGTGCATAGAGAGCACTTTCCTGTATGATATTCCATCTCTTCACCTCTCTGTTCAGACTAAAGCATTGGGTCATAGCCTTCCTGGAATCAGTCCCACTCCTGCATGGATAGACAGCGGCCTCAGGCAGGGGACTAACTCAGGAAGCTTCAGTAAAAAAGGTGAGGGGGTGACAGGAGCAGTGCCTTCAGGTCTCCACCACTTGCTGTGGGGCTGAGCATGGTGGCCCTGGCTCCTCTCTCAGCAGCAGCATCTGAAGTACACTTCCAATAAAACCAGGATTTGGGTTTTTTGGCCCCTCTCCCTGCCCTGGGTAGGCATGAAAAGCCATCGGTTTCCATGCCACTGTACTGGTGAAGCTGTCTCCAGACTGCCACAGCTGGGGAGCCCTGCTGCAAGGCCTTTGCACAGTCTCAGGCTGAGCAGTCTTGCATTTGTTTTCCACAGCATGTTCCTGAAAAAATGTTTCCTTTTTGAAGTGATGTTGTGGGCTTTGTGAGTTCAGTGACCAAGATGTGACTAACCCTGCCAGAAATGCTGTCTCACCAGCTGTTCATCTGCAACAGAGAGTACTGTGTGAACATACCCCTGATCAAACAGGTCATGTTTTAAATGAGGATCTTGCACTCTTTTGGATTATTTGAAACACTTTATGAATAAATTGCTTTTGCAGAAAATATTCATGGAGTAATTCCAAGAAAATGTGCAGACATCAAATTCTCAGCAGACAAATCTTGAGCAGGAGACAGTGTTGTGTTTGACACCTGTTTGCTGTGCACAGTCCACACCACCCTCCTCTGGGAACCAGAAGAAAAATGAATTATTCCAAAGGCAAGTTTGAGTTATTGATGATAATAGAAGTTTTTTCCTTGTTAAGCTTCACAGCAGAGATTCATTCATTTAGAAAGACATGAATATAGTGGAATTGGGAAGCAAATGTGATACTTGAGGCCCAAAGTGTGCTTGGAGAGGAGGTTGGCATGTTGAGAGCAGGAGACAAGGGGCTCCTGCTCAGAGTAACTGCACAAACAGCAGCACCTCAGCCTGATGGGGAGGGCAGGGGGTCTCGTGAGCACTGCCTGGAGCAGCAGTTCTGGGCGTGGGGCTGCCAGCCTTGTGCAAGGCGGGTTTTCCTGGGCAGCTGAACCCCTCTGTGTCAGTGCTGAAATAAATATCTTTAGGCAGCCATTTGTCCCACCTGTTTGAGCTGTGCACTTCAGGAGTGGAATAGTTTTATCTCAACAGAGCCCGTTTTATGCCATATCTTACAAGTATTTATAGTGGAAACCCTTAAAGGGAAACCAAACTTTTATCGGCATCAAAGACAGCTGGCTGTGACAGCTTGCCACAAGGTGAACACTTGTACAAGGTCACATGCTGTATCTATGGTTATTTGTCAGGTTCCATGAAAATCCAGGGAAGATGGTGGGGATTCAGGTTACCCTGCAGACAGAGGGGCAGATGGTTGCATGTGGCTGCTGTTTGCAAAGAAAAGTTTTGTCATAATAAATGATTGAATCATGGGATGGATGTGCACATCTGCAGAACCGAAGAACAGAGAGAATGGGTGGCTTTCAGTCCCACAGCCTTGTGCTCACTGCCTCAGGCACTGGGGCCTGGGGTGGAGTGTGGCTCTCCATTGGGTGACCAACTGAGAGAACCCCCTGCAGCAAATGCCACATCCTCCTGTCCCGAGCAGGAGTCACAGAAAATCACAGGGTGGAAATGGAGACCTGTCAGGAAGTGCCACATCTTGTTTTGTGTCGTGCTAACATTGCAACCTGGCCTGATGGGAACATGATGATAATCTGCAAGATACTGTGGTAGGCACAAGGGCAGCTTCCTGAAATTTGGGAAGTCAGCACTGGGTGTTTCTGCTTTCCCATATAACATGTTTCAGCCCCCACAGTGAGGCAAATTAGCCTTTTCCCTTGGACTGGCTATGCTTTTATAGCATATCATGAATCCTCTGTTTCCTACTTCACTGAAAACAGTTGCACCTTCTCCTGGGAAAGGGAAATTGATTGTAAGGAGTCCAAAGAACAAAAGCTGAGCAGGTGGCTTTGGAGATTATACACTTTTCTTGGCAAGAGCTGCTTCTCTGAGCAATGTGCCTGTCTGCAAAAGAGAAACACCAAGAGCATTCCAATTCCCTGGGACAGGAGCAGCAGCAGCTGGAGAGTGAAGGCTCTGCAGAGTGAAGCTGAAAGGATGAATCTGTTTAACTGCACATCCCATTAGAACCTGTGGCTGGACAGAAAATTGCTTCTAACGGCATCCGGAGCGGCTGAGACGTCAGGCAGGGATTTAGGGCCGCTGCCTGTGTGGTTATGTCTGACAGGAGACTCAGTGTGGTGCACAGCCCTGCCCCTGCCTCCTGCCAGGACACAGGGTCAGCCCTGGGGCACGGACAGAGCGGGGCAGTGGGGCCTGGCATATGCCCTGCTCAGCACTGGGGACTGTGCACAGGCACAGGGGGATGCCAGAGGGGGGTGAGCAGCCTCTGAGCTCGCACTGTGCTTTAGCAAGTGAATGTCTTCTTGGAAAGGGCACCTCAGTCCTGTGAGGTCCCTGCTGAGCGCTTGGTTTGTGCCAGATGGCAGTGGAACAGGCCATAAAAGCACCGTTTCTGTGTAGTGCCCATTCAAGGAAGGGAGAGTTTTGTCCTCTTTTCTTGGAAGAGCTCCCATGGGACTTGTGGATTCCTGTGGCTGGGACTGTCGTTATTTTAACAGTGTTGTACCCTGCAAAGTTTCTGCTTCCTGTACCTATCAGGTGGGGCAGCGTGTGCTCCCTGGACACACCAGGGACATGGACACAGTGTAAAGTTTGCCTGATGGGGCCCTGAGGTCTGTGGCAGAGCAGGGAACCAAACTTTTCCCCAGGAATGCAGTGCAGCTCTTTTGCCATTGCCATGTGGCCCTGTCCTCTGGGAACTACCAAGTCCAAGATAAACTCTTAACTGCAGGGTTAAGCTTTTCTTTAAGACAGATGACAGAGAGATGATGAGGGATAAAGGTAATTAATGACATCAGTCTGTCTTTCAAATACAGGTTGTTTTGTGAGTGATTGGACCAAAACTTCTGAAAGCAGAATTTAAGCAGGCATAAGATTAGCCAGGATTAGTAAGGATTTCTGCCTGGTAGTCAAAATCTAATATCTTTTGGTTAGTAATCCTTCTTTCAGGTCAATGAAATGTTTTTTAAGAAGAAAAAAATATAGGTTATACAAAAGAGTTCAAGAGTTTCACTTACCATGTGAAAGGGATTTAGATTTGCTTCTAGCACTGAATCTGCTTCCACCATTTGAGGGAACCTATACTGTTATCTCAGAGGAAGCCACAGAGACATCTCTTGTGCTATGCTGATGCTCATATGGAGAGTTGCCCAAAAATGCTTCAGTTACAGAATTTTCTTGATACAACGGTATCTGAGCTCATCCTTAAGGATGGGATCACATACTTTTTTTCCTCAAGGGATTGTTCTATATGGCAGCTCCAGTCTGCATACCCTGAGCACAGGATGCAGGTCAGTGAAGTCTGTGTGGATCAATGACTACACTTTGCTTCAGTGGAACGGCCCGTCTATCACACTGATGGTGGGAGTTTTATGCTGAAGGGGAGCACGGAAGACTGAAGGTTTCCTGCAACTGAAGCACATTCCCACCATGGGTAGGACATCCCTGCAAAGGGCTCTGAACTGGCAGTGGTGTGCTGTAAGCTGGACTAAATGTCCTTCATGATTGTGTTCCACTTGTCAAAGGAGGAGGTGAGCCAGACTGGGGTGCCACATGGACCCTCACTTCATGGAAAAGAGACTTCTTTAACTGTAGATGAACTGATGATCTTCAGCTCACTTTGCTTGACTGGGACAAGTGTCCTTTCCACAGAGCATACATGTAATTTCATCCCATAGGCATTCCCTGGGGTTATTTCTCTATCCATCCTACAGGCTTGATCACATTCTGTTTATTTCCAAGAGCTGAGCTAATGCTGCAGGTACACCCACCCTGCAGCAGCCACGAGGCAAGGCCTTCATTTAAACCTCATGGGGAGATATTTGTGTTAATGTGTTGGAAGTCAGGTTTGTGAAGGGTTACAATGTGAGCACAAGCAGTGACTGTGACTCAGTGTAACTTGGTTGCCTACTTCTACACCAAGAAGAAACCTAAATTCCATTTCCCAGTGGTGAATGGTGTTCAACATATATGGACAACTAAAATAGTCTAGATTTGAAAGTTAATTGAGGTCAACATAATTAAGGCTACAGTAGTTATGAATGTGAGTATCTCCAACAGCATTTGATACAGTTTAGCAAATTTCCTTTTAATTCAGGACCTTAGTTAATGGAGACTAATTTCTTGTTTGACAAGTGCTGAGCTGGTGAACTGCCCACAGTTTAAGGGCAGCTCCCTTGGGTTAATGCGTGGCTGCTGCTCAGCAATGCAAACGGGCAGCAAAGTAAGAGAACTGGGCAGTTAACTGAAATAAAGAAATCCAAGTCTGAGAGACTCTGTTTTGTCAGCACAATCCCTTGTGCTTTGGTTGAGCTGTATGGCAGTGGTTCCTTTCCCAGCTCATCCCCAAGGCACAGACAATGTCAGTCTTCCACTGGAAAGTCAGCTGGTGCACTGCTGAACTGGGGGCAGTGTGAGCACGGCAGGGTATTGCACAGTTAGGCCCCAGCAATAAATGTGGGGTGTGCTTTCATCACTCAAGTCTTGCTGAAAGGAAGAGAGGAGCACAGAGCTGCTGCCTGGTGGTCGGGCCTCTCTCAGTTCACCACCCACCATCATCCCTGTTCCCAACCTCTGGAGCAGCTGAGGAGACCCTGCCAAGCCTGTCCATCATTGAAGGGTAGCATGTCTCCCTCTCTGAAAAGCAACCACTGAGGAGGCTGCAGCAGCAAGGACACAGCTTGGGGACCTGAACCAGCCCATTGTCACACCGAGGGATGTGGCGTCCTTCATGCCTCCATCTCCTCTGGTACAAGGTGAGAGCAGTATGTTCTATGCTTCTGTCAGGTGAACTTGGCTGGTTCCCATGGCCTCTGGAGAACAGCTTTTCTCACCTTCATCTTAGAAGGAGGTTGGGAATAACATAGATGCACCTCAGCCTGGGAAGCCCTACTCTAGATTTCATGGGGAAGCACTTGTCCAGCTTGCAGTTTCTGGGTTTTGTACATTGTTCAGCCTGACCCACTGCTGAGCTGGCAGCCTGTCCTTTGTTTGCATGAGCAGCTGAGAGGTTTTCTGTGCTAACTGAATGCTCTCCCAGCTCTGAAGGGGCAGTTCATCTCTCTGCGTGGTAAGGCTTTTGCACTTGTGTTTTCTTTCAAATCAGAGTTTGGTGATGCAAACCTCTCTGTCACTGCTACTGAAATTCAGGCAAGCTGGAGAGCCCATGCCACATACACAGGTAAGGTGGTAAAATGAGCCTTTTCTGTGACCTGTGTCCAGAGAAGTCACAGGAATTAGTTTCCACTCCCTCAAATCAAGAGGGCATGTGAATGACTGCTGACTAACAGGGGAGATGAGAAGAGACAGGAGTATCCTGGAGGGCAGGAGCAAACACAGTATGTTTTCATTCTGTGGTGAGTAACTTGTGCTGTGACTGTGTGGGAAATAAGGAGGAAAGTTTTCACCTTGACTTCCAGGTTGTGCTGTTGAAGCCTTCCTGGATAGGACAAAGCTGAAGAAATGTGATTCGTTTGAATCCAACCTACCTTTTCATTGTACTCTGATGCAAACATGAAACAAGTTGTACAGCGCTGGCACGATCTTCAGCCTGCTAATTTTTTCAATATTTATTTTACATTGTTTCAGATGCATTTAAGGGAATATAATTTATTCACCACCCATCTGGCATCTTTAGCTGAGTTTAATATTCATATGCAGTTTGAGTAAAATGAATATTTCACACTTTAAATTATGCACGTACATTATGTATGATGCCAGCACTGCTGGCATCTCAGGCTCAAAAGACCTGTGCAGTTACCTGAGTCTCACACATTTTTTGGTGTCTCCAAGTAGATGATGGGGAGCTTTTGCTGCCTTGCTCTGCCCCTCTGGCAGAGCCACTTGCATCATCCCCACTGTGCCAGCCTGCCACATGAGCAGGCTGTCCTGCAGAATGGTGAGCTGAGTACCCCTGTCCCAGATGGATGCCTGAGCCACTGTATTGTACTTCAGGCTCCCAGGAAGTTGCACTGATGGTGCAGTGTAGTGAAGGACACTGAATCTCCAAGTAGGACAGTGGCAGGGCTGGACCCAGAGTTCCTACTGTCTCTTCCCAGCTCTGTGCCTTGAAATCTCCTACGACAGTCAGCCACATGTGGCTGGACGTGAACAGTGGCCATTTTCCATGGGGGGAAAAGTTCATTCCCCCAGTGTCTCTGGGTCAGTTCAGAGGTGGCATCTGGGGCTCCAAGGGCAGCCAGAGTCCTAGTTGTTTAGTCTGGTTGAAATCCTGTGACATTCATGATTTTAGGAGGCAGCACCCCACTGTCAGCCACGTGGGACTGGACACACGCGGTGACTTTTCCATGGGAAGAAAACCTCAATCCACCTTCTGCCTTCAACCTGCCAGGGCCCCTGATCTCCTTGGGAGCAATGGCCAGAGCAGAGTGCCAGTGTCTGTGAACAATGGAGTGCCATAAACCCCTGTTGGGTGGGGTATGCAGGAGAGAAACAAAGAAGGAACAAGGGACTTCATCAGGGTCGGTCCTTTCATTTCCATCTCACAGTGCCCTGGCTGTGACTCTGTGACTTCAGGTTGCTGCAATCTGTAGCTGACTCATAGCAGCACTGAGAGATTCAGTGTTGATGACTGGCTGAAAGATGAGAGGTAACTGTTTTTTGTCTCAATCTAATCTCACACCCCAGGGAGAAGAGATCATGTGGAAACAAAGCAAAGTGCTGAGAGTTAGTGTCCTCTGCTGACCTCATGAATATCATTATCTGAAAGGATAACTTCTACTTGGCAGCTTTGTGCATGCTGTTCTGGGTTCAAAATTATCAATATGCCTTCAAGAACCTTATCCTAAATCCTTCTGACAAATTATTAATAGAAGTAATTTGAACAAACTGTACAGAAAACTTAGACTTTTTCAAAAGCTCAGCTGATGGGAACACAGCATGCAAGATATTAATTTTGCCTTACACTTCCTCAAGATAATTCTCCGACAGAAGAGAAGCTTTGTTCTTTTGAAGTGCAGTAGTAATAGCAACACAGCCACCCCAAACTAAGTCTAGATTTGATCAGGTGCAGATAGATGTATGGAAGAGCCTGTATTTTCCTCTGTGTTCACAGACATTTAGAGGAAATATGTCTTTATATGGCAAAAATCACCATAACATCAGAAAACCTTGAAAAGTCAGGAGTGTGAACAGTTTCTCAAGCACACTGAAGGACACCTGTCCTGCTTCCACCTACATTGGAATAAAGGAGGGATATTATGAACTGAGTGATACCCCTAATGTCCAGTTAATTCTTGGATGCTACAGCAAATATTCTCTTTGTCACCTTCAGCAGGGCACAGGGGATTTGACTAGAGGTGGAATCACAGAGAGATGACTGTCTTCCCTGCAGAGACTCAGATGGAAGAGACTTTAACAGGGTAAATTAGATGCAGGACAAAGACCTTCTGATCACAGCTGGTTTCAATGGGCTTATTTGAATGGGAAAACTCTGAGCTGAGGGCAAACTCTGCTGATGACTCAAAGTTGTGTATTGCAGTAAAGGAATTGTAGGGGTCTTATTTTCAGTACTTCTGAGATTTCCTGCTCCCTACTGACACCACTACTAAAATGTTAGAAGATCTGAAGGGATGGAAAATAGCCCACTTGTGATGTTTGCTTTCCTGCTGAGCAGCCCCTAGTAGGGCAATTTTACCAATCAGTCAGAACTCTAAGAATATTTTGCTGCAACTTTGTAAAATCTGACTGTGTCCTTCAAAGGAGGAAGCATTTCCTGTAGGGAACACAACACTGACTTGGCCCTCTGAAGCCTAAAGGTGAGCTTGAGATATCTCACCTTGTTTTGGGGAAGTGCCTAGTCCTTGTCCACTTCTTTAAAAGGTCTGAATGATACTTTTCTAGTGAGGCTGGGCTGTTGCAAGTTCTTCCTGGCACTGACAGTACTGTATGTTTGAGGTCCTGCCACCACAGCATCTTGATATTGTCTGGAGAATTCTTGTTTTGACTCTCGGATACCTACAAAATTGAAATGTGGGATGTGGAAAGTACAACACTAGTTCCTATAAAATGGCTTCTGACATCAAGCTACTCTCCAGGACATTGGATTGTGGGTCAAGGCTATTCAGCTATTTGACAACTGTCACTGCCTCAGGATTTCAGGCTCTTACTGCTTTTGAAGATTGCTGCTTGTCCTGTGGCTGATGGATGAGTGTTTTGGGCCTCAAAGCTGTCCCAGCAGCACTTCTGAGCCATAGGATTTTAACTATGAAATAGTTAAAAACCCTCACTAATTCCCCCTGCTGACTAGAGAAAATAGATGTGACAGATAACAGCTCTGAGATGAGCCAGGTGTGGCTCTGTGTTCCCCAGAACCAGAGCCTCACACCCTGTGTTTATGGTCCCAGCAGCTGTGCATGGGCACGTCCCCTCTGGTGTGGGTGACCTGTTGTCCCCTGGAAGCAGCCACTGACCCCAGAGCCTGCCTGGTTCCTCGCGTGGCTGCAGCAGCACCGTGGGGGCAGGGACAGGTTCAGTGTTCTTACAGCACTGCTGAACGACGTTGCTGCATCTGAAATAAAATGGAACTGGATGAAGCCAGTGGCTGTGCTGGCTGGGTGAGAGATGTTCCAGATGTCTTGATCACTGTGTAATTTCCAGAAATACATCTGCATTCCTCCTCCCACAGTATTCTGAAAAAAGCTGCAGGGCAGCAGCAAGAGACACAGGTGGCCAGCAGCTCTAGCACACCCCAGTCCTAAGGGGAGATCTAGTCTAAGCACATAAGTCTGTCTGTGTGCACTTGTGTCACAAGCAGACACTGAATTTTTCATTTCTTTCTCATGCCAGAGGGGCTGCCTGCTCACCTGGCTCACCATGAGCATTAGGAGGTCTCTGGGGCAGCCTGAGCACCAGCTTGTTGAAGGCTTGTTTTGGGAAACTCATCATGACCTCAGCTTTGTAAGCTGTCACGCCTGTGGTGTCACTGCCCCCACCGTGTGGTGATTATGGACAGGGCCCAGCACGGCCCTGTGGTACTGCTACCCTGGCTGGAGCAGCATGCACAGCACCTGCTTCTTCAGAGGCAGATCAGAGAGCAAATGAGATTATATATCCCATTTTAACACATCATCAGTAACCAAACATACAAAGGAAGAAGGTGGTGACTTCAGTGGACGTCATCTGAGTGAAGTGAAGGGTGCTTACAAATGTCTACCTCTTCTTGCCAAGATACTGTTTGGGGAGAAAAATAAAAAAGAAAGACAGAAAAAGGGCATTTTGAGCATAAAGTTGACCTTACTTTAGGGTTGGAGAATCTCAGAACGTTTTGTGTTTGTTTGATTGTTCCTTCTTGCACTGATTTCCTGCCTATTCCTGCTTGAAAGCTTTACTGGACAATGACTGAATCCTTTTGGCTTGCCTGCCAGAAAGCAGATCCTCAGATTCTGCAGACAAACCCCAAAAGATCTTGGATGCTTCCCTTTCCCTGAGCTTGTTCCCAGATCTCACAGGCCATTTTATTCAAGCAATGTGGGAAAAGCCTGCGATGCAGTCGCTTCAAGGGAGCTTCAGTGAGCCATCTGTGTTAGAGATGGGGCCAAACTCCAAGGAGAAATCTGAGCTGTGCTGCCTTGGGAAGAAAAGTTGTGATGCTTCTGTTTCATGTAAGGTCCCATAAAAGGGTCTGTGTGACCAGGTGTGCAAGGCTCAACACTGATATTGAATGGACCCTTTGTACACAGTGTTTTATGCCCCAAAAGACAGTGTATTCAAATGCTGTTTGTAACAATAATCTGTCTCCTGCAACAAAAATACTGAACAAGACTGGATCAAAGTCATCTTATAGACCTGATTACAGTTTTCCTTATTTCGAGACCACTGGATCAGAAACGAGCTCTTCCTGAGCATGCTGTGCACTCAGCAGCTGCATGTCCACCACGTCAGTAAAGGTTCTGCTGCTGTTTCAGGAGCTCTGCTCAGCGCTTGTTTCCCAGAAGAGGTCTGAGGCAAGGTGTTGGTGACCCTGAGGTGTGACCTAACCACAAAAGCTGAGACCTTTGGATTATCAGTTTCTAATGGAATATTGCAATGAGGTACCTGGAAATGAACCTGTTTTGATCACAGTGATGCATAAAATCTTGATGTCTGACACTAGGCTTTGCAATGCTTGTTTGTTGGTCACCATAACCTCTAAGCCTGCTCTCTCAGGCAGACCTTCTCACTAGAGCAGGGAGAAGTCCTGTCCTGAGGTCTGGACCTCTCTGGAGGCCTGAAAGTATTTGCTCTTAGCCAGCTGGTGGCTGGGCACAGGTGTGGCCTTGGAGGCCACACAGTTGTGAAGGGCATATTGCACCTACCTCCCCACTCAGGGCTGGGTAGTCTCAGTTTTGACCCCCCTGGGATTTGAGTATGAGGCTGATTCTTCAGAGGCAGCATCTGTTCTTAGCTCTGTCTCAAAGTTTTGTGTAAAAAAAGTAAAGTTTAATGAGGAAAGTCTAGCCACCAATGAGCAGAGGTGGTAAAAGGGAGTGGGTAGGAAAGAAACTTGCTCACCGTCAGTCTATTTTAACTATATGTTGTGAAGGGGCCTTAACTATGCCAGTCAAGCACCCTGAGAAGAACAGAACTATCTGCATGTTTTATCTTCAATAATACTGGGGATTTTCACTTTTCTATGGGGAATCAAGCTGCTCCTTTGTGAGGTGGATCTGGGGCAGTGTGTGCCTGTGTCCTAAATTCCTGGTAAGGGGAGAGGAGTTATGTAACTGGCACGAGGAGATCAAAACTCCTGCTGTGCTGGGCTCACTCAATACAAATGGCATCATGGGAAAAGACATGCCAGAGTAAGCTTAAATACACAGCACAGAGGCAACGGACCTGAATGACATATGGAAGGGTTACAGGGAAGACACAGTAATTTTGGTTGTGATATAAGAGTTTAAAGGAGCGATGGCAGATTAGGGATAAATCCAGAGTTCATCTGTATGTTACAAACAGCTGATTATTTTCATTAGAAAGTTTTTTCTTTTGTTTTTCTCTATCCAGGCTTAGCTGTCTGGTGTGAAATCTGGCAGTGTGTGTTGGATCAGAGCATGTTCCCACTGAACCCAGTGTAAAGGCTTCCACAGGCTTGTCAGTGTTCCAAGGTCTATCAAACTTCACAAATATTTATCAAGCAGATAAGCTTTTACAGCAACTCATTCTAAACCATTGAAGTTATTTCTTGGAAAAGATAAAATTTGTTAAGAAAAGAAACCCTATTAAAATTTCCTAACAGATCGCACTCCAATGACAACTAGCCCAGCATAAAAGGGAAGAATAGCATGGCATTTGCTTTCCTGAGTGCTAAGAAACGAGCTAAGAACAACAAATACTGTTGCTGTTTGATTTGAAATGGAGCCATGCACATGCTGGTGCTCCTGTGCAGTCCTTGCAGTTCTGCAGAGTTTTCCCACCATGCCTGGAGCCTTCACAGAGGCATTGTCTGTGTGTGCCTCTGCAGATATCTGGAGCTACCCAAAGAGGTTCACACTGCTCACCTGTCCCTCATTCCTGATGTAAATACAGATGGGCTATAGCTCCTTTCTAAACCTGCTTGGTTTTAACAGGTTTTTAAAGAGTTATTCTGTTGTGTCTGAAAAACAAGAGGAAGACTATAGCCTATCTTATATTATTCATGTGCATGCTACGTTTTGGCTCTCTCAGAACTTGGTGTAACAAAGGTACAGTTTAATTGCTCAGATCCCCCTCTCTTCCTCAAGCCTAATAAAAGCCATCTGTAAATCAGCCATGTAGTCTTTTCACAATGCTGAGGCACACACAAGAGGGGGTCTGATGGACAAATGTACTTGGTAAAAGGCCAGACCAGCTTGAAGGAATTCCAAGTTAAACAGAGACCCTTTAACAGATTTCCACTGGGCTCTGACAAGGTTAAAACAGGATGTGTGAAGGGCAAAATAATCTCTCAGTGCTCAATAGGTGCAGAAGGTCTATAAATCCTGGAGGATCATTGGCATTTCTTGCTCTTTGTCTCCCATTTATTGTCTGAAAATTGTCAAGACCCCAGCCTCTTCAGAGCCTCATCTCTGCAAAAGGGCACTCTTCCCTGGCAGTCTTAGCCATCTTTAAAATGGAAGGATGCACTGGAAATGCTCCTGGTGTCCCTCAGTGGTGATATGCTATGACACACTGATTGTAGAGTCTTAAAGTACCCAGTGGAGAGAGATATCAAAGGATGTGGGGAGATAGAAAAGATAATGTTGCTTGCTTTTCCCTTTAGGATTGGGATAGCTGGGTTTCACAGAGGTGTTCCAAGTCCTACCACTGCTTGGAGATGAAAACAAGGACTGGAGACAAAGGCTTAGCTATAGCAACAGTGCAGCTGGGAATGCTCATTGCAAACTGTGTGTATTATGGTGGTGTGGAAAAACTCTGCAGTACCTCTAGTACCTTTCAAGAACTCCTACCTTCCTTCCCTCCTCTTGGCATGATCTTGCAGTCTGCTGCTAGGAGGCCTTGTGCATCCTGCTTTCCGTTTGTTCTCCTACTCCTGGCCCTTGGTTCTTCCATCAGCTGTTTTCAAACGTTTTTTGCCAATCTAATACACACTAGACATCTAAATTTAGAAAAGAAATGATCCCAGGTGCTTTTCTGACTTTCACTGTAATACATTTTTCTTAAGCAGCTTGATTTTTAATCTTCCAAAAGTGATGGAGCACTTGGAAAAGCGGCCTCATTTGGGCCTCTTTTACCTGCTGTTTCGCATTTCTGTGATGAGAATTATAGGTATAATCACATCTCAAAGTCTTTAATCATGGTCTGAAGGGGTCACCCTCTGCATTTCCCTCAAATCTTAGCAGAAATACTTGGTTCCTATGCATGTCCCAATTTCTGTGCCATGCCAGCCATGCCTGGTTGTTACTGAAATCACAACAGAGAAAGTCCTGATTGGAGGTAAAGCTGAGCTATGATGTGTTGTTCAGTCTTATCAGACACAAGTGTGAGGTTAAGATCCAACAACAGTGATGATTTCATCCTTTAGATGCCAAAGCTAAATAATCCGATTTTGTGAAGAGAAAAAAAGGACACTATTTTGTATCTGTGTGGGATGTTCTGGTACTTTATCTGTCTCCTACCTGAATGCAGGCACCTAAGAATTACATTTTTCTTGTTGACTCCTTTTTCTCAGTTGAATTTACAGCATCTATGCTGAGCTCTTATGGCTTGATCCAAAATCTGCACAAAGGGATAAAATACTTCCAGAAAACTTCTTTTTAACTTTAATGCCTGTGGTGTCTTTTCATGTAGAATTTGCTGTGATTTAGCAGCATGACTACTGTATAACATGCTATAGCTAGCATGATCTACCTAGCTTTGTAGAGAGATGTAATAAAAAGTAAAGACAAGATTGCATGGTCTCGGGGAAAAGAAAACAATACACAAGAAGACTGAGAAAAGTTTCTTCTCCATAACATCAGCTGGTTTAATAAGAAACATAACTTCTCTAAAACCTCAGCCTTGGATAGAATCACTGCAACCTTACAGAAAAAGACATATAGTGGGATGTCTTGAAACACCCTTTTCTTTGTTTATATGTAGTATCCCTGGGAAAAAGAAACATGACCTTCATTTACAAATGAATCGTGGACTGAGCAACAGTTAAA
>VXBR01007476.1:0-21373 GCA_013400215.1 Cisticola juncidis | reverse complement strand
AAAAAAAGGCAAAAAGAAAGAAAAAGGCACAGCAGATATTGTGATGACTAGTCAGAGAGCAGAGTTGCTCTTGTCAGGAGTGCTGTCACTCTGTTGTCCCTCCAAAGGATCATTGTGGTTTGTAATTGTACACAAATATTGGGGAGTGGCAGACTCTCTTACAAATACAGCCTCTCTCACCTCTTTGTTCTTCATACATGCCAGCCATGATCAGCAGAGTATAACGAGCCCTTTCAATACCTTCATTTTTCTCTTCCATTTTAGGGTAGTCTTTTTAAGCCTTCTTTTGATTTTGCTGTAATGTGATGCTAATTCTATTATAAGTCAAAATGTTGACAGACGTATGCTTCCTCTGTAGGTTTAGAGCCTGTGAATAACATGTCTGTGTGCCACATTTAGCTTTGTGCCTTGCTGGAACAGTCTGTTCCAACACATCAGGTTTTTTTCTCCTAGACCTCACCTTTCTGCCCATATGAGATGCAAGCTGCTTGCTATTTCATATCTTGCTTCTTTATAGTGAGCTAATTCTTCTCCTACACTGTCTTCCTCCTACTGTCCCACCTTTTCTACATCTCTGTAGAATTTGTTAAGCAGGAAATGGATCTCCTCAAGTGAAGAGCTGTGCTTGATTGCTGCTGTGTATTTAGGGTAACTATGGTGCTCTAGTGGCCCACAGTTGCTGTAGAAGGCCATGGAGATGGCCATGGTTCCCCGGGAACTGAGAGATATTGAATCTGCATGCTATGTTTTGACGCCAAACTCTGGAAGAAGAGCCTAGGCATTTCTTAATGTCTCTGTTTTCTTGCAAGCAAGAGCTGCAGTTGCCATGGATATGTTTTGAGATCTTACATGGAAGAGGTTGAGAAGGCACGTGCCATGGTGCAGCCCATGCACTTCGAGCACAGTCTCCTCAGGAGCTGCAGCCAAGTAGACCCAAACTCAGCAATGTGAAGTCCAAACTCATCTACTGAATGGACCGAAGGAACCTGGCAAAGAAGGACTGGTTGAATGTGATTTATGAGTGCCACCCAGCAGTGAATGCTGCTCAGGAATCAGGTGTCAGTGGACCTGCTGCTCAACATGCAAGCTACATGCAAAGCTACTCCCACATCAGTCCTGTGCAGACCGCAGTCCTTGAACCACACCCACCATGTGCTGCTACTGCAGCAGAGCACAGAGCCATGTAAAAAGAAACAGCACATCTGAATTTCCTTTCCCTATTTATAGTTCTGTTCAAGGGAACACAACATTTTTCCTGGAAAGGAACCATCTTAAAACTATTGGGTGGAATAAGAAAAGTGCATGGGTGCTTTCCAAGCTATCTCCAGATTCAAGCGCCGATGCAGAAATAGACTCAGACTAAAAATACCCATTGATTTAATTTTTGGCAGGCAAAAGGCAGCTACCTGAGGGACAGCATAGGTAATTGAGGCTCTTGAAGAAGTGCTTGCAGACTTGATCTGGGATTTATGCAGCTGGCTAGACCATCAGAGGTGTGCATATTACTGCATTTTCCCCAGTTACACCAGACTTTTTGGTGCCTAGTGCTTCTCTGTAACCATGTTTAAAGTTGGTGTAGAATGAAAAGTGCCCCAAGTGCCAGTGATGACTCCTTGCTTTGAGGGTGCTGCTGTTAGCTCAGCTCAGGCCCCTGGTTTCAGACGAGCCTGGAAGATTTCTGTTTTAATTCAGAATTGTGCCTCCTTTGGCACAAATCATGATGAGACATTTTTCTGTCAGAGAAACACGCAATCCCTGGCCTACTCTCTTAAAACTATGCTTGTGCTGATCTTCCTTCTTTTCTTCCAGTACCATGCATATTAGACAGGCTCTTGAAATGCCTGAGCTCGCACTCATCACTGGAATCTTTTGGGATTGTGGTGTTTTGGGAAGAACCAAATCACTCAGGGGTCCCTTAGACACCATGTGTGTCTGTGTTCCTCTCTCCCCGTCTCCCCAGAGTCCCTCATGATGTGCTCGAGCCGTTGCTGCAGCGTCCCCTGGTGTCCCAACGCTGCCATCGCTCTGTGCCGCACTTGGCCGTGCCCAGCCCATCGGGGCTGGGCTCACCCCGCAGCCTGAACTGCAGCCACAGCATCCCCAGCATCGCCACCACATCCCAAAGACAGGGACCCCAGGATATGGGACAGCTGAGAATCCTCACACCTTGGGTACTGGGGGGCCACAGAGACTCCCGGGACAAAGTCATTTGGGGATGCCCCACTATCTGGGGGACCCACCCCACCTCTGCGGACTCAGTGTGTCTGCTTATAGACAAACAATATTACAAGGGAAAAAATCATCTTGGTAAATGCTTCTCTGAGTGTCACATACAGTATGTGTTCAAATTGGCTCACTGTGTTCAGTAACAGGGTTTGCCAGCAAATGGGCAGGCTTCTGTGTTAAATAGTTCAGTTTTAATAAGTAAGGATCTGTCGGATTTCCACCAGATTAATAGTTATTTAATTAAGTGAGGATATATGTCTTGTACTATTTAGTACATAATAAAATTCTTTTAATGAATATGTGAGCTAAGATTAAGGCTGCTAATTTAATCACTGACAGCAGAGTGTCTCTGTGTGGAAAATAATGCTTTTGCATTGACACATTAATTGTTGCTAATTTTTCCATGCAGTTATTTTATATGCAAAGATCCAAAACCCACCATTTTTCTGGAGGTAGTAATAAAACTGCAAAAGCTTCAGAGGAAACTGGGCAGGGAGCTGTGTTTCTGAGTTTCTGACAGAAGAAAAGTAATTTTGGAGGGGAGCAGAGTCTGTGACTTTATTGGAAAAATCAGTCAGGTGGAAAATTCTTGATCAGTCATCCCAGTTGCCTCAACTGGTTCTGAACATCTTTTTTCCCAATACCCAGTGCCAGTTCCAGGTGTTTGGGGGAGAACTGTGGCACCTTGCTGGCCAGTCCTGCACTCCCAGCACACTGATTTCTCCAAAACAGATCGTATGATTTTGTATGAGTGCTGCATGTCAAATTAGTGTTGTGTGTACTGGTGTCAGAAGACAGAAAGAATAAATAGCCTCTAAGCAGAGAGAAGGCCACATTTAGGTCTAGGCTGAATATGCCCTCTGCCTGCGACATGCAAAAAATCCAAACTCTTATGCCTCTTCATTTCCTGCTAGATACTTACATACAGTTTATTCCTCCTTGTGTTTTAAAACTTTCAAGCCTGGTTACAGCCTTGTGTCAGGCAGCTGCTCTGTGACAGCCCCAAGAGCACCTGGTGTGACTTCCATGCTGTCAGGGCCATGGGGCACTAACAGGGGCTCTCCCTGTCCCTGCCCAGCCTCCCCTGGGGCCTCTCCTCAGCCCAGCCATGGGCCAGAACCCACTTGAGTTCCTGCACCGCTGCTGCCATGGGGAGCTGATCTCAGCTTGGCAAAGCCATGGCTCTGCCAAGCCCAGTTCCATCCCCAAGGCCCTGCTCAGCCATTCTGGGACTGTGGCTGATGCTGGTTTCCTGCACCAAGCCTGAACCTGACTCCCACCCCTGGGGAACATCCTGGCCTGGCCTTGTCCTATTGTCATGCCCAGGGAGTTGCTGGAGCTGCTCCCAGGCTTCCCTGGGGTCCTTGGCTGGGGTCCCCCTGGGAACACCCACTGCCTCTGTCATTCACAGTGCCCTGACACATGTGGTGTCCAACCTTCCAAACACCACCACGGAAAGACCCCTTTCACCATTTCAGCTAAGAAAGATTAATCCAGAAAGGACTTGGCTAAAGTGTACACAAAGGACTTCTATGGTTCCTGCATTATGATTTTTCACCAGGAGCACAGGAGTCCCCTTCAAAGAGGCAATGTGTCTCTGGGAAGCAGCCTCTGTCATGGTGGAATATAGAGGTTCCTGAGTTAGATTTAAATGAAATGCAGTAGATATCACAGAGTAATCCAGCTGTGAGACTCAGCATGGGCTAAATTTATCCTGTTCTCTGCACTCTGCTGTACTCTGGTTTAGACGTTTGACAAATGGTCTGCAGGTCTGAATATTTCAGAAACAGCCTGGCATTATTCCCAGTTTCAAATAGGAGGCAAAGACTGCCAAAAGACACTGGGAAAAGAAAAAGAGCTGCTTGTCACCAGCACTTAGAGGACTTCAGCCTTTCAAGAGGAGATTCTGAGCTCCTGATGAGAGCAGGCTTTCATGAACTGCATTCTAGTTTTACAATTGTATAGCCAGACTGGACCTTTTGTTCCCACAACTTCTGAAGTTGCTAAAAAACGTGTTATTAAAAGCCTCTTTTTTTCTTCCCTTTTGCCAAGACTTCCTCCTCAGTAATGTTGAACTTGTGCACACTGCTCTGTTAGGGAAACTGCAAATTATCACGAAATGGAGAATCAGAGCATACACCTTTCTGGGGAAGACAGTTGATGAGATAGGAGTGCAATTTCCCCTTCCAGATATTGCTTCCTTCCCTGTGTAGATATGAATGGAAAACCACCTAATCCATAAGCTCAAACTCTTCGGAAACACACTTTAGCATGAAAGTCAGATTGCCCAGGTCCCATTAATGCCCAGCACAAAGTAATGCTTTGTGACCTGCTGTTTCAGAAAAGGATGGTTTATTTTAAATGTTTCAGTACATGACTATGCCTCACTGTGCCATCTGTGTTTTGAATGCAGCAGGTGCTGTTGTGTAGGTACATATATATATATATATGGTGTATATGTGAGTGAGAGGAGCTAAGGATGACTATCTACCTGCATCCACTTCTCATTTCTGTGAACTAGACAGCCATCTGTGTCATTGCTTAACCTCAGCCTCAGACCGGCAGCATTAGAAGCTTTCTACATAACTCACTGGAGAAGTAACAAAGTGTTGTTCTACAACCAAATGCTTATTTCCAGTATCCAGCAGAATACAAGTCTCCTGGATGAACTGCAAATTCAAAACTGACTGAGCAAGGAAATTATACAATTTTTTTAGCCAGCCAGGTAAGACACAGTCTTTGATCCTGGACTGTGGTAAAAATGCTGCTTTGACTTAATTGTCACTTAAAGATAAATCAGAAGTATAAATCAGGAGTAGCTCATGTAAATCTCACATCTTTACTTCACCTTCTTGTAAGTCTCATAGGCTCAATGGTGATGTGATCTAATTTAAAATGTCTTTGAATATTTGTTCAGAATGAGTTTTACCAGAGTACTTTGGAGCACTTTTCTATTTGAAAGGAGAAAGTAGGTTTAGAAAAAAAGGTATTTTACAAGGAAAAGTCAAGGCAAGAACACTCAGCATGAAGGTCTGGTTAGACACATGGCAGTGTTTAATCCTTACTGTTCCTAATCCTTCAAGCCAAGCTTGCAACACTGGGAGCTTTTCAGTTCTTGCTCCTGGACATACTGACTGCTAAGAGGACAGAGCAGTCCCAGTCTCCTCATTTTGTGTTGGCTTAATCGGAACACTGTAAAGGACAAGATGCAGCATATGTTAAAAGTATATGCCTGTGGGCTCCATATGTCATGCAGCTGGAAGGCTGCTGCCTTACAGAAGTAATAAGTAATATGGCCAAGAAACAACCATTATAATCAGGCATATGGGCAGCCAAGTGAGTAATACTGCCAGGAGGAATGCCTACGGTACAGCAGTTGTGAAATCCTGAATAAGAAGTTCTAAAGTGGCTGCTTTCCCCTGACAAGTCATTCCTGCTGAAGCAGGCATGTTTCCAGGCTAATCGTTTCTAAGTGCACTTTCAGGCTTACACGTTTTGGATGTCTTTAGCTGAAGCTGGTTTGCTCTTCCTGTCTGTATATGCAGTGCCTCCTATCATAACACATAATTTCAGCTTGTCATCACTCTCCTGGGAATCTTGAGCTCCTCAAGAGAACTGACTGGAAACCTCCCCTCATGCATCATTTCCTGGACAATTCAGTCAAACCCTAATAAGATAATCTTTCCTATGGTAAAGAGAACACTCGATGTATCAGCTGCTTTTCTTCTTGTTGACTTTTTTTTTCTTTTTCTTCTTTGCCTCATCCTTGCTGTATGTGAAAGGTAAGGATGAAATCTGCCCCTGTCAGATACTGGCTGCTGCTAAAAATAAACATGTCTCCAGTAAGATGTCTTGGGGGATGGGGTATTGCTGGCAACCTGATCAAACCTATCACTTTGCAATTTTTGCTTTCCTACTTTGTTTCCTTCCCCCACCCAGTTACATGGATACATTGTTGCTCAGAGGTTTTGTTATTTTTTAAAAATAAATGCTTCCTACAGTAGTACCAGCAACCTAGAAATGAAGCAAGTTGTTCTACAAGGGTCAACAATTAATGTTATATATTCTATTTATGTAATTTAGCCAGTGTTAGAGCTTCGTACCAATTTCACTTGATCATTGTGAGAAAAGTCATGTAAATAATATTTAACATAAAATGAAAACATAATAACATTCCTGTTCTAAAAAACCTTGTCTGCTTCAAAACAGCCTTAGGATCTTGACAGCACCTCATTCAGTACAGATGTACCCTAATATTGCTGTGGGCTCCTGAGAGTTACTCTGCTCCACCCAAGGGTATTATTTGTGCTAGTTCTGCCTGCAGTCTGCTCAGCCCCTCCCTACCAGAAGTGTTTGTCAGACTCATTTTGTGATGTATGTGGCCTTTTGAGGTCTCCAGTTAAAAGAAGTGTTAAAGCTACAAGACATACTTTGCTGTTGACAGCTACAAGACATTTTCCTAATCAAAAGAAACAAGTTCAGAGTATGGTTGTTATTGCTGCTCCTGTTCTTTTTTAAACTTCCTTATGGTAATTGTGCCAAGTGTCACTCTTTGAAGAACATGAAGGAGCTGATCAAGTTAAATTCCAAGATTGCTTTGTCATCATAAAAGGGTAAGGAGTGACTGCAAATATTCTTTATGAAAAACAAATGGAGGGCCTAAGTTTCTTTCCCTGTTTTTTCTTGAGTGGAGTAAATCCTTATTTGTGGTGGCAGGTATGAAAGAAGGACAAGAATCCTAGGCAACAATCCAGGGGAAAATGCATGCCAACCCTAAAAGTGAAATAATTGAGAGTTGGATCCTCCTTGCACATTTAAGGCAAGTTAGTGACAGTTAGTGATGAAAGTCACTCTTTCCTCCAGCAGGACAATGTCCTGCTTTACTTTACTGGTATTTTCCTATTGGTGTTTGTCAAGTGTCTCTTCTGGAGCATGAATGACCCTACAGCAGAGAGCTGCTAGTATCTTCTACTATGTGCAATAAAAGCAGTTTGGCTTCACTTTTGAGGCTTCAGAGTAGAGCTTTACAAGTTTTAAAGAAATGTATATATGTTAGTGTGTCTGTCATACATACACACACACATAGCTCTGTATCTACATAAAAGAACTAACTCATACTTCAATAATATTTTTGTGGCTGCAAATACTGATGATATAGGAAAATGCAATATGATTTTATAAAAATAATGTATTAGTACATGGTAAAATACAGGTTCCCATTGTAACTCAGTTGCTATTTGCTAATTAACAAAATTAACTTTCCCAGTCAAATGGGAATTATTGAGGTTTAACTGTTATTTTGATTTTTGGTTGTTTAAAAATTTCCATGGCTAATCTCTTCTTTATAAGTATCAGATGTTCCTCAAGGTTAGCTTGTGTAAGGCAGTGCTGAGAGCAGCTGAATTTTTTGCTGGTGCTGGTGACTCCAAATCTCCTGCACATCTGCAGTGTGCACCCACTGCTCTGGAGCAGAGGCACCAGCGATTGCTTGGCTTTCACTGACAGATATATAGGAGATCTGTTGTGGTATTTGATGTAATTGGCTCAGTGTCATTTGGGGTGGGCAGGGATGATCTGAGATCTCAGCAGAATTTAGACAATGTGATTGTGCTGAAATGCAATATTGGACAGAAGGGACAAATATGCTTACTCAGAGATCCAGCTGTCAGTTCTTCCAAAATCTTCTCTGCTGAATGTGGATACCACTGCTGGGAGCACAATAAAAAAGTTTGTTTTAGGAATTGTGCTGTCCTTAGTCAACATCTTTTTGTAACTGTATCATGAGCTTGAACTTGCTCTGTTGCTGTGTGAGCTCATGAGCAGACTGGCAAGGTAGTAGTGAGTCTTTTTTTTTGACATCCAAACATTACAGTGCATTTAGAGTTGCCACTGGCTAATGCCATTTTAAGTGAGGGAGAGAATGAATGAGATTTACAGTAAAGGCCCTTCATTTGTAGGTCACTGAAGGATGGAAAGCCTCACCCTGCCTGCCTGTGTGAGCTTGGCTGTTGATCTACACAGCAGCAGGACCTGGGCCTTCCTGCAAGGTGAGATGTTGAACGCACACACTGCCCACAAACAAGGGGGTAATAGTATGACTGAAATGATCTCCAAGTATCAAGAGCTGTGATATGTGATAGAGATGAAAGATGGAGAGAGGGAAAATGCAGACAGAACCATAAGAGGTGATGGTGAAATCTCTTTTGAGTGAAGATCTTGTGATACGAGGCTCGCAATGGGAATGGTGTCACTTCACGCATTACCGCTTCAGAAACAGATTTGCATTCATATCCCAGTATTTGGCTGTGTAAATGGAATCTCTTTGGATGGAACAGCTGCTTCTGGGGGGCAGGATATGTCATGCTGGTGTCAGTCTTCATACCAAGTGCAATGCATGAAAAAAGCCAGTTTATGCTGGCAAAGCAAAGAGTTAAGTTCTGCTTACTGAAGAAAAACACAAAAAATGAGAAAACTCAAACTTAAGTACATTTGGCACTTATCACTTGGATTAGAGGATATCTGAAGCATCTCTCAGCTTCAGAAACCTCAAGAGACAATTTAGAAATTCACCAAGATGGTGTTTTTCAGTAGACCTTCATGCAGATCTCACTGTTATTTGGGACAGAGGAATAGTGTAATTTTTGTTGAGTACCAATGAAGCTTTAAAATCTCTTTACTTGAAAAAGCTAAAAAATAAGGGGCCCCTAAGGAAAAAATACAATTGGAAATTCTGTGACTATTGGAAAACACATCTGTGTTCTGCACATTCTGCAAATATTGAAGTTGATAAGAAAGATACAGCCAGCCCCATCTATCAAGCTGTTACCTTTCACATAAAGGTGAAGACAGCACACTTTAATATCTAGGATTTTTGGACAGGCTTGTGTCCTAAAAAGCTATAAGACATCAGTCCTGTTATCACTGGAAATCTTACAGTTTGCACAAGTAAAGCCACAGGTTTTAAGTTTATACTAAAATCATGCAAGTATTCTGAATTTTCTTCTCAAGGATAACACTCTTCACTGTCTTATCATTAAAATCTCCTGTGTTTGATGGAAGCAAGAAGGTTAAATCTGTTATAGAGATCTATTTTTTCTAACAGCTTTTCTTCCCTGTAAACCATAGGGCATACCAGTATCACCTTAAAAACATAAAATATGAATATGTGCTTGTAGATTTTATGCATTGCTCACACATCTTATGCTAGAACTAACATGTCTTAGTCAGCTATTTAGTGTTATGTGACCCTTTGCTCTTGCATTCCCATGTCACCAGTGTCACACTGTTAAACATTAACTCAACAATTATTTTGAAAAGCCCAACCTGACTTCATTAACCTTTTGTAAGGACACTTGATGTTAAAATACGATGTTAGCTTGTTCTCAGCCTAACATGGTGATGCACTTCATGCTTTATTGCTCTTAATGCTGTATTAGCAGGTATAATTTATCCTTTCATAGACATAATAAAGTCATTATATATTTATGTGGCCCTTGGGTCTAAGGTGTAGGTGTACTTTAATGGTTATTATTGAAGCTAACAAAACATTTTGGTGGGGCATGAAATCCTTAATTGCTTTCTGTTAACAGATGTGCATTAGCCATTACTGCTGAAAATGCTAAAAAATAACAACAATGCTTCCATATCCCCAGTGAGAGTGAAACTGAGCAGTTCCCCATATTTCTTGCTAATATTCAGAATGGGTTTCTTCTCCAAGAGTCCTGTTTTCCTGAATAATTGGTCTCAGCTGTCCAGTTTGGCCTCTTAATGATTTCAAATATTTTATGATTTAAAAAAAAGAAATTAATAAAATAAGCTTGATACCAATTTCAGCTTTGGGCTTTCTTTTGTCTCACTCTGCACCAATAGTGAAGATGATTGCTTTTCTAGTAGTAGTATTCTTCCTAAGTTTCTTTTTTTATGGACTGCTGTAGAATTGATCACTGTGCTCTGAGTTCCTCTTATTTGTCTAGGGACTTTGGGTTTTGTAGGGTTTTGTTTTGTTTTCCTTATGGCTCATGCAAGAACTAAGCTCTAGGCTAAAGATATATAAACAAAACCAGAAATGATGGGGATCTTCTCTCTCAAAGTAATTTTTCTTTATTAATTTTTGGTGCTGTATAAATCCCAAGCAAACTCCTTATTTCATCAGTTTAGGAGAAGGAAGAGGTCAAGAAGATACACCAGCTGTCAGATGGCAAACCTTTCCAAAATCCTTTAGAGGAAACTTTGAGGAACACTCAGTGTAGACAAGAGCAGTATTTCTGAGTAGATGCAGCTCTTTGATCTTTCCTGGGATGTCCCCTGTGACAAGAGTTTGTGAGACACTGCTCTGCTGTCAGTTGTCCAAATAGGATCTGAACAATGAAATGGAGAAGGAAAAACTCTCATAATTTTTCTGCTTACCTACACCTTTTTCCTGTAACTCTTGTGCCCTGGCTGAGCTAGGATCACCAGTGAAACTTCTGTGCCTTGTCTGGAGATGGGCAATGCATTAACTCTGAAAATAACATCAGGGACAATTATCCATGCAATGAACTCCCACAGTAAAGCCCTGGATGACAAGATTAACTTAAAGGTCACACAGCTATGTACAGACACCCGAGCTGGGTTTGTTTGTGGTGCCTGAGCCACAGGACTCTGCAGTGCAGTGCACAGGGATTTCCTCATTCCAGACACATCAGAACTCCAGACAGAAACTAGAGAGGCACATTATCTTTGTCAAGTGCTGGTGAAGCCACTGCAGGAATTCTGTATCTGCTCCTGCTTGTCAGCTTACAAGGAGAACAGACCTTGCAAAATATAAAATCTCTTTTGTCTCTCAGTCCTGGGCAACCAGCTGCTTCCTGATTTGTACGTACAAGATTCCCTTAGCTCCTATCTTCTTGAAAGTGTCCAGCTGAAGCATGGCAGAGGACTGTGTCTAGAAGGATCTTGCTTTGAAAGCATTAGATAAATCAAATTCAAATCACACTGACAGCTCTGTAACAAACCTAACTTTCTCTTCCCTTGGCCTCTTCCTCAAAAAGAAACACCCTGAATAAGGATCCACAGAGCTTTGCTTAGTCTGTAAGAATTACATGCAGTCCCATTTCTTTTCAGTGTTGTTGTAAGCTGTATCTCAGGACTGGAATGCCAGTTTCATTGCCTCTACACACTAGGAGGTAAGTGACTGCATCACACAAATAACAGGATTTTTTTAGGCATCTCATTCTGTGATTGGTGCTTTTACCTCCTAGTATTTAATCATTTTTTCTCTCATGCATATGCTATAATGCTTGCAGGTGACTCCTTTGTGAAATAGCATGGAAGTTCTAGTGAAGTGTATGTGTTATGGATTCTGCTGGAAATAAGCACATTTTCTGGAAGTCATTCTCCAGGTAAGACACGAGCAGCTCTACCTGCTCTCTTTGTTCCTCCATTTCCCAACTGAGTCCTGACACAGCAGTGGCAGAGTGACCCAGGCTGATCAGGAGCCAGTTGCAGCCTCTGCTACAGGTATGGCCCTTCAGAGGAGCTCAGGAGTGGCTGCTCACAGCGGGGCGCTGTGGCAGAAGAGATCACTGCCAGCTCTGAGCAGGCTGACAGCTACCTTGGTGACAAACAAAAACTCGGAGCATTATTTCGGATACAAACCCTGCTTAGAAAACAATTCTCAGCAAACTGAGCTCACAAAGCATTCAAGACTGAGACAGTAGACATAATTTCTCTGACTTCCACTCCCATTGCCAAGAGGAATGAGGCTTCTGGAGAACTCTGAATTGATCCAGATACAGAGCTGGAGAGGCAGAGAAGGTGAATGCTGCTGGCAGCTGGGCAGGGAGCCAGCGTGCTGTTCTCTTCCAGACTTTCATGGCTGCACAGAGCATAGCATCTCCCTCTACCACTTAGTAAACTTATGACATCACCAACTGTTACCAGGGAAACACAGAAATTACAGATTTGGATCTTGGCAGCCAGGTATAAAGAGAAAATATCTTGTTCTTTTGGGGGTCAAAAAGGAAAGCTGATGCAAATTCCAGAACAACTTTGAATTGGAACAAAATTGAAGTAGATCAATAATTTCAAACCAAACAATTTATGTCTAAAGTGACAGTGTGGTCCCTGTTATTTTTCTCACAGAAAACAAACATGGGGTATCAAGTGCAAGACTTGTAGCTTCACACAGCTTAAACACACCATTCAGACATAAGACCACGGCTGTTGACTTACAACCTCAGTTCTGATCAGTGGATTTAACAAGTTACTTTTAGGGATGTGATATCCTCTCACCAATGATTTTTCAGAAAGTGCTGATTGCTGCCTCTTGAGAAAGAGTTTGCTGGTGTTTTTGCATACATCAAAGAAAATACACAGTGTTGAGTTTTGATGAAATAATATGCAAATACCACTACTGTTCTGATGAACTATGTGCTTTTTGTAGCTTTGAAAAATGTGGGGTTTGATGATTTCAGACATGAATTTTATGATTTCTATGTGCTTGAGATTTTTGAAGTTACGTAAATCACATTTTTGTCTTTTAGTAGCATTAACTGATATTTTATTTACGTTACATGTTAAAATGAAAACTCTGCTTTTTAAATGGATTATTATTTGAGCAGAGTAACTGAGACAAAGCCAATATGAGCACTTGTGCAGGTCTGTTTGATTTCATTCACACTGCACAAGATGTATGGGTGTGGTGTGTACTTGAGCTACCCAGAAACAAATGCATCTTTGCAGCAGATGGAACAAGCTCAGGTGGGGACTCAAGCTGAACTCAAGTGTGGAATTGTACCAGCTGTTTTGCCTTTATTAATGCCTGCAAGGCTGTGGACTGTATGACTGGAGAGCACAGGTCAGAAAGGTAGAGGTTGTTATGCTCACCAGATGTGCAGGAAGATCTGAGAACATCTGTATGGAGTGCTAAAGACCTGTGGACTCGCTGTATTTGGCCATATCTCCACGAAGGAGCACAATTATGTAGGGAAAAATCCCTCTAATAGTAATCTAGTGTTAAATATATCCACAATGAAGGCTCTTACGTGGACACTGAGCACATTTCTAGCAAGGTTCCGCAACTCTTGTCCTAAACAGCACAGGAACATGTTTAATCTGATTTGTGTCCTCCATACTGAAACCCAGGCAAGACCTGGTCACCAAACAAGGAGTCTCTTTCCCCTGTTTCATTGGTGGCCTTGGATCCCAGAATTTCTATGTCACAAGAGCAGTTTGCATACAGTCTGGATCTTGTTATCTGCAACACGGTTCAGTGTTCCCTGTCGTGCCTTGTTCCATTGGGATAATGACCAAGGAAACTGCTGAGATGTGGATGGATTGCCAGGGATATGTCATGAGAAAGCTGTCCAGTCCTCTGCCCACATGCTGTGATGCTGGCTCACATTCCCAAATCAGGGATGCACACAGAGGAGATCATTAGTGCTCTGAAGAACTTAGCTGTCTATGCAAGTTCCTTTTTTATCCTTTATAGAGAGTCACTTGGAAAGGCTCCTTTTTTGGTCCTCTTTAGTTTGACTGCTGGTTCCTTTTGCTTGTATGCCCAGTCACAGCCCTGAGATTTGTGACTGCAACAGCCATTAGGGCTGCTGTCATGGGTTATCTCTCTGGAGTGGTGGAAATATCATTCTTCTCCACTTTTCTTTTAAGGACATTAAAGATGTTTCTGACAAGGAAAGAATTTAATTCTTGGGAGAATTCATGTTCGACCTGCAGACTTTCCGGTTTCAGATTTGAACTGAAATTCCCACATGGAGAATGTTTTGTGTGGGCATTTCATGGCATTTGCAGCCTCTGCAGAACTCCTGTGGTCTGCACATTCATCTCCAGTTCCCCTTTCCAAGTGCTGTGTCCACTGGAGCTACTCTTAAGTACCCACAAGGGATCAGTAGGAAGTACTTTGGCCCTGTGCATGTCCCACACAGGCATTTAGGAAAACAAATCAATATGACAAGACTGCATTAATCAGACCAATGTATGATACTTATTATTTTACATACACTGACTCTTATAACTGTAAATTACTACAGGGCACCTTCACATTGTTCCTGATGTTCTCCCTTATGTGGTGCAGTGAAACAGGAGGGGCAGTTTTATAGGACATACAGGGACAGAAACACAAGGAGCTTCAACTGGATGGGAACCTTGTCCTCTGAAAAAGTTACTTGAGAAGAGCCAGAAAGTAAATCATTAACTCTGGTAACTGCATTGATGTGAGTTTGTAACACAAATGGACCCAGTACAGTTCTCTCCATTCCTTCTGGTGGCACTGTGTTGGGAAAGGTGATAAAGAAAATTTCTGCTGTGCTGGTTACATTTATGATAGGTGAAAGCCCCTCTAAAGATGTCACCCTCTTGTTCTCTTTAATGACCTTCTGATGTATCTTAGTTTTGGTTGCTGACTAAGGCAGCAACACAGATAATCAAGTTTCTATTTCATAAATCTAATAACAACATTAAGAGAAGCTGAGGTGTACTCTTCTCTTACAGTGTATCATTAAAATAACTGATATTATATTTTCCCTGTAAAATAACTCCTAAAAAGTATCTGGGCTGACTTTCAGGCTCCAGTGGGATGATCATTAGGAGTCAAACTTTCCTGCCTCTTTCTTTAGAAAGAAAAGGACACTGCATGAGAGACACTTTTCAAAGTATGCCTCACCATCAGCCCTGTGCTGAGGGACTTGGTGCCCTGCAGCTAGGAATACTTAGAAGTGTCATGCAGAAAAGGAACTCAAGCCAGTCCTGAGTTGTTAAGTTCCTGTAAAGGGATTTTGCCAAAAAAGGAGAGGAATTTATCACCTATTAGAACATAGTTTGGCTGTACTATGCAAGCAATTTAATAAGTCTTTCTGTATGAGTACTGGCAGTTTTTGAAATGAAAGAAGCAGGGTTGCTTCATGTGCACTGAAGAATTTTTGCTATTGACTTCACTGGAGCCATGGCTCTTCACCAGATCCATATCCTAGAGGGCTAAAATGTCCTTAAAAGAGCAACTGCGAATTTATAAATCATAATTTAAGCCCTCAGCTGACATGACAACCAGCACCACTCCTCCTTAGGAGCTTGCCCTGCAAATATGTAATCCCCTGTGTATAGTACTCATTCAGGAGATTGCTTTGTCCCCAATTATTTTTACTGGATTTTTTGTTGATAATAAAGAGCACCTCCTTTCAAAGGAGTGTGGAAAGGCAAATTATACTCCTGAGCACATAGTTTTTCACTGCCTGGGCTTCAAACACTCTGGAACAGGCTGATTTGTTTAATAGCTGCGGTCCTGACTGGAATGTTTTAAAATTATGTAAACATTCCTACTAGTTTTATGGGTTGCTAGTTGCTAACTTTTTTTTTTATTTTTTATTTAATTTTTTTTTTTTAATGTGGGTACAAATTTAACTTGACAGTGTACTTTCCAAGCCTCCATTAAATATGGCCAGCTTGCTATTGATAGAGGAATATCTCTGGAATAGCTTTATGATGCCTTGCAATGGAAGACTTCTCATTAACTCTGACTATAAAAAAAACCCCAGCCTAACGTACGAGTTCTTACTGTGCCCTAATGTCTGGGAGACCCCTGCTGGTGGAAAGGGGAAGAGATCGAAACGCAGAGATAATTTAATGGAGAACGGAATTTACTTTCAGAGTATATTGTGTTTGCCAGTCACTGTTACCATGCAGCTGCCAAGGACCTCCGATCTTTGAAACCTCCCACCTACAGGTCGCAGTTTGTTGGTGCTCTCCTCACATAATTGTGTTTTACCTCTCTTCATGTGTGTCAGTGCTGCTTTAAAAGATCAGTATAGAAAACTTTGGTTACGCCATCTGGTTTCAGTTTTCCTTAATTTTGTGTCAGCCAAGATCAAGCTCATACACTCCAGATGATTAAAAGGGACAGAGTTAAACCTGCATTTTAGGGAGTTAAGCCTTCCTTTTCCTCCAGTAAATTTTGACCTTTTCAAAATGAGCTTTCCCACCCCCCCCGCCCCCCCAAGAGAGTGGAACATAAAATAAATGTTTGCTACTTTTCCAGAGGAGCCAAATTCCATGAATTCTGGCTGCCTTTCACTGACACAAAAATTATTCCAAAATAATTTGTCATTATTTACAAAATGACACTGTATGTTACTGTAACAATAACAACTAACTTGGCCCTTTGAAAGTTACATACTTTCTCAAGAAATTTCAATCTAATAGACAAAACACTGATACTGATGACCTTGGGAAAATACAGCCTCAAGAAAGTAGTGGATATTTGTGATTGTTTTGAAATCTCCTGGCTGGAACAGTTTCCCATTAAGGCAATTTGTGCTTGTGTCACACCCCATGGAGGGGTTCTCTTGCTTGGCCTGTCTGCAGCCTGGGTCCTGGAGAGGTCAAGAAGGAGCAGGGGCAGCTTTAGCCCCCTCTGCTGATGAGCCCCCTGGGGAAGGGAGCATAAATATCTGTGTAATAGATAATCCCAGCTGTGCATAAATGTCTGTGTAACTGTTGTCTGATTGTCTGCCCGGTGATGCAACTAAGCAGAGTTGGGGTGGGTACCAATCCATGCCATGGAGACTTGTTTCCTCTGTTACCAGTAGTGTGACTGAGCCTTGGGAACAGTTGATCATTGAAAAGGCTGGATGAACTGCTGAATTCTTCCTTGTCTAGTTTCCTTTCTAGGTTGCCTCAAATTGTCAGTGAACTGTATTATTTTTATACACACACAACTTTTATATCCACACAGATGACACTTTTGTGCTGAAAATGCATAACACACTTCTCAGACCTTGCACCTGGTTGAGCACCAATGAAGGAAATAAATTTGGTAACTGAGCTGGGAAAGAAAGGTGCTTAGAGATGCAGTTTCTAATGCTTTCTTGTAGATATTCCCATCAGACCATACAAAGAACTCTTCCTGTCCGTATTAAGAAAGAAACAGGAGAATATAAATTTTTAAAAAAGTCTTTCAGAATTAAAACCTTTGGGATCTTAATTAAATGTACTGTGAGAAAAATGTGCAGTTCACTTACAGCTATTGACTTGAGGTTTATATAGTATTGCCAAGTCCTGGAATGAATAAAGCTTTAATGTTGGAGCATTTGTTCAGTGCATTTTTTTTAGGCTGAAGCAATGAGAAAATACATACCTAGATTCCACATATACACAAAAAAGGAAGGGTTTGGATTGCAAGTAATGAATATGACTTGTGTAAAAGTCATAGTTCTCTTAAGAGAAAATTTTCAATCAGTCTCTTGAAAATTCAGGAGTTTTCAAGGATTGTGTGGGATGAAGATGAAGAACAGCATCTTGTAAAGTCCATATTTTGGTTGACATCCCATAATATGTAGGTGAGACGTGGGTCATTTTGGCCTCACTCATTCTCTGTTTCACAGGCTAACATGCCACATTCTGCTGAACACACACTGGGGAAGCCTCAGCAGAGCTTTGATTCCTCACCATGCACGTCCTTCCTTTTATTTGTAACTGCAGCGCACACCCGCTTGTCCACTGCCTTTCACCTGCTCATTTCTTTTCCTGACTGTTCCGAAGTGCTCATTTTAGCCAAAGAAGCCCCCCTGCTCCTCCGGCGGTCACTCGCTCCTTCCGTAGGGGACGTTTTCCCGTGTGCCGATCCCCCGCTGGGATGGGAGCGGCTGTGCCGGGAGCGCCGGGGGGTGGCGGGGGCGCAGCGGCAGCGCCCCGGGCCCGGCCCGGCCGCGGTTCGCAGGTCGCGCCTGGCAGGGATCTTGGCGGAGCCGCTCGTGTTCCAGGCTGGAACAGGGACGGGAAGTCTCACAACTCGATTCTCAAGCGCTGTTCTTCCGTGATGGGCACAGGTGCTTTTAAGAACACATTCAATTTTACAGCGACACACACGGCCGCCTGCAGGAGCAGCTGGTACCTGGTGCTTCCCAGAGGTTTGGGAGAAGAGGATGGTACAAAGAAGGGCAGCAGGTATTGCTGCTATTATTTAGACAGATGAGACATGAAGCAGATGGAAATCAGAATTATTTCGAGAAATACCAGAACTATTGGTGAACATGACTGCAACTGCAGACAGAGGGAGATATTCTCCCAATAGAAAGGCCGGGGGAAAAAAAAAAGGCATAAGAAGAAAGCTGAGCGCTCTAGTTCCAAGATGTGATTTGTGGAACATTACACAACAGCCTCAAGTTGAAACAGAGGATGTATTATTGCATGTAATGAGAGGGGCTGCGAAGGAGAAGTATCCAAAGACAGAAAAACATGTCTAAAGTGCTAGGGCTGGAAAAATTCTCCAGCGAGAACATCACAAAAACTGACCTCATGATGGTCTTTAGTAGAACTCTGAGTTGTAAAGATCTGGCAATTTTTTTTTTTAACTCTGAGGCTCTGTGTGGAACCACTGTATTAGAAATGTCACTCTTTTAAAGCAACATCAGTTACAAGTATTTCTCAGATGAAATTTTAAAATTATTGTTACTGTGTTTCAGTCTTTCAGGTAATTTTGTCCTTATCTGAGGACACACAATTTTCTTGTAGATTGTAGGTAGTTCTGCACATTTTGGGCACGCCCATGGCAGGTTCTTAACTCTGGTCCTGTGTTCACTCCACACCACACAGAGGGACACCACACTGATGACCTAAGCTTGTTCTGTAAGAATGATTTTTTGCTCCTAATAAAACACAATGTCTTATATTAAGCACCGAGTTTTAAGAATACATCCCCTATATAGATGTCTTGTATTTTCAATGTAACTTTTCCTACTTCAGAGCTATATCACCAACAGGAGAAAATATGCATCAGTGCTCACCACCTCTAGTGTTAATTGTATTTGCCATTATTTGAGAGTAAAGAAAATGTAGGTGAGTATTTCTGATATATCCCCAGCAGCACTTTCCGTGACTAAGCAAACTGGAAGCAATGCATTCCCCTTTTCGAAGAAAATATGTCAGTAGTTTGTCCATCCCAGTTCCCTTATCTGGGATTGTTTGTCTTGGACTTCTTAAGAAATTCCAGTGATTTAAAATCTGTTTTAAATTATCCTCACTAGCTTCAAAGACATATGAAATACTGTTCTATCCATAAAGTGTGTTTGGTTACCATGCACAGGAGAAGAGAAAACAGTAAGGTAACTGAACTGGGCACAAAACTGGAATGAAGAGGCAAGGTAACTATAAAGACAGGGATTTCCCCTGGTAAAGAGGAAATTGTCTTGGGTTGCAATGCAAGATGTGACCACAAGTATGTATTCTATTACCATCTGTTAAAACCAATTGGGGAAGTGTTTCTTTATCGCTTCCATTCCTCCTAACTCTAGTGGGGAGGGGCCAGGTGTCTTCTGTTAATGGGCCAGCTGTTAAAACCAGGTGGGGTGGGGTTCTTTATCTCTTCCACAACCCATCCTCCCTCCAGGGGATATCTGCTATTCATGGGCCATGGAGGCTCACTGCATGAATGATAACATTAAATCATCCCATTGTGAGATGCTCCACCCATTTTGGAGGTGAAGGTTTGGCATGCTTGTGGAGATACCACTTTCTTCCTTAGAGCATTGGAAAAGAGATGAGATGGATCACTTTCGGTCCACTGGATCCATCAGGGAACACTTTTGCTGGGAAATCCAGATAAGTAACGGCACAAGTTGCACCCAGTGCTAGACCCTGCTGTTGGCAGACTGGAGACAAGATGTGTGTGGCCCAGCTGGGACGGAGGGAGTGAGGGATGGAAGGAAGGTTTTTTTTGTCCAGACTGGCAGTGTTGGTACCCTTTTGCCAGCCTGCAGCTAGCTCACATTTGTAACTCCTGTGGTGCACAGACGTCTGTAACATCAAACGCTTGCTGGATGGGCTTTACTGCATACCCAGCGTTGCAGAAGCATTGCAGATCAGTGGATACCAGAAGTACCTCCAGCACCCTTCATCACGGCAGTTTCTGGTGACAGAGAATGTGGATTCCTAAGCTTGCCGTGTCTCATTCTGACTACAGAAGGAGAAAAACCGCGCACATCTGTTCACACCATGCTCAAGTGAGCTGCTGCAGAGAGGCTGTGTGTGCCTAGGTGGAGCCCCAGACCATCATAACTACCTCCCTAAATATCTGGGTTGTGCTGCCACACTGAAGAGCGTTGAAATCAATCCCATCAGGATGTGGCGATAAACAAGCAGTACAAAAAAAAAAAAAAATTGTTACAAAATCACACCAATTCTTACCGTGCAGTTTTTTGGAGGGGGAGTAGAACTGGCTTGCTGGCACATCTCTTGAACTGTACAGAAGTGGGTGAAATTTGAATAGTCAGATAAAAGGTATCCTTCTCAATCTTCAAGGCAGAAAAGTCACACAGCTGAGCTTTGTCACTTGGAGGTGAATGCTGGCAGGGATCAGTTAGGAGCAGCAGGTTCTACCACACTCAGAAAACCAAACCAAAACCCAAACAAATCAAGAAGCTGGAAATACTCAATATTGCCAGTGCTAGGCTGCAGCTGGAGTCATAGGAAGCAGTGCTACAGCTTTTTGACACACATTTTGACAAGTTCACTTCTACTGCTGCATCAGTGGTCCAAAGCCTTGGTGTGCCCCTATGGGAGACCTGCAGTAGAGTGGTGGTGCTGTGTAATTTACTCCTGGGGCACTTGTGCAAGGAAGGGATGGGCACTGTGCAGTCACTGACAAAACAGACGGATGCTGACTTTTAAAAACAGGGATTTTCTGGCTTTTTTACCAGTTTGAATGAAAATGATCAAAAATTTAGTCTTTGAGAATACGTTGGCCATTGTGCAGGAGTAACTGATGTAGAGGATGCAGCATTTGTAACTGGTGCAGTTCACAGAATCACGCTCACAGAGCAGGTCCTGCCGGAAGGGACCACAATGGGCCAACTCCCTGCTCAGGCCCAGGATTGCACTACCAGTAGCTCGGTGATGTCTTTTACTGCTTTGAGGAATAATAACGGAATTGTCAGTATTAGCTGCAATGGCAAGGGTGCAGTGCCGTAGTGTAAAACCGTTTCTACCGAAGTTTGCACTCCAGTGCAGCCTTTGAAACCTTCACCGACTGTCCTCAGGTTCCTTGTCCCAACGGGGCTAAATCTGGTGAGAAGGGGCAGCTTGTCCAGCTTGTCCGCGCTCCGGAGCGTCTGTGCGTGGCCCGGGGAGTGCCAGCTGCCCCGCAGAGGGCGGCAGGCCCCGG
>VXBR01007475.1:298590-311101 GCA_013400215.1 Cisticola juncidis | reverse complement strand
TTTTTTTTTTTTTTTCCCTCCAAGAAAAGGTCCAAGGGCAAAGAAATGGTTGAAAAAATGGGAAAAAGGCAAAAAGTGCAGCTGGGGCTTTGCCTGCAGGACGCTGGAGGTGGCTGGGATGGAGGGTTGAGCCTTGGAATGCTCCTCATTCCCTCCAGAGAGATTTTCCTTCCGAGCCAGGTGAGTTCCTGGGATGGATCCCAAGGGAATGCTGGCAGTCCAGCACCCCATGGACAGTCATTGTCATCCTGCTGGGACATCCCTGTGCTTGTGTGGCACTTGGGGACAGGGCTGGCAGTGCTGGGTCAATGACTGGACTTGATCTTGGAGGGATTTTCCAACCCAACAATTCCATGATCCCTTCTGCCAAATCCAAAGGTTTGGGATGAGCTGTAAACACAGGGACATAAGCAAGGGAATAACTGGCTGTGTCTTTTCCCAGAGTTTTCCTGGACACCGGGGACATCCCTGTGCTCATGTGGCACTTGGGGACAGGGCTGGAAGTGCTGGGTCAATTGGACTCGATCTTGGGGGGATTTTCCAACCCAGCGATTTCCCTTCTGCAAACCCAAAGGTTTGGGATGAGCTGCAAGTGCAGGATATCAGAAAGGGAATAACTCTGGCTGTGTCCAGCCTTTTCCCGGAGTTTTCCCGGAGTTTTCCCGGCCCTGCGGCTCCCGGGAGAGGCGCTGGGATGAGGAATGCGGATTTTCCCGGGCGCGGCCCCTGCCCGCCGCCAGGGGAGCAGAACGAACGGGCTGTGCTGCCCGGCTGATAACCAGGAACAAACTCCAGTTAAACACCGAATCCTGCGGGACACGGCGTCCCGAGCACCCCGACCACACCCAGCACCAAAAACCACCGGGAATAACCGGATATCGCTGGGGCTGGGTGGTTTGTGGGGGTTTTTTTTTGTGGTTTTTTTGTTTTTTGGTTTTTGTGGGGTTTTTTTGGTGGGGTTTTTTTGTGGGTTTTTTTTGGTTGGGTTCATCACTTCATAGCTAATTTTTGCTTTGGCATGTGGGGACACCTCTGGTACAGCAGGTCTGTCGTAACCCTGCTTCCCAGAGGGAATTTGTGCCATTAATCCATAATTTATTGTTTGGGAGAGCCCAGACGTGAACACAACAGAGCCAAGAGGTGTCAATTATTTCTTGGTATCATTTGAAAGAATTTTGGGTCCCCAGACGGGAGGAAACTGCAGGACATCTTCAATGGGAAGGGAAAAAACAGTGCTAGCAGTCTGTCTTTATTAGCAGAGAAAAGAAAGAGATTTTAGCTGAAGGCTTCCAACTTGGAAAAAAAAAAGGAAAATTCAGCTGAAAGAGAGAAGTCACTGTTTTGAAAGAGTTTTCTGGGTGGAGACATCAAACAGAAAGGATCTTGTGTAATTCTGCTTTTTAGGTCTAACACTAAATTCACCCGTTGATTCCTTGGCTTCCCCACAGGGACATGGCCGAGGAATGCCCAGGAAAAAGCTGAATTTTGGAGGAGCTGCAAGCATGTGGCATCGCCCAGGATCAGCCCCAGCCGCTTCTGTCTCCAATTTTTGTCCAGACAGCTGATATTTCATGGCTCTTCCCATCCTCCAAGTCCTCTGGAAGTGTTAAGTATTTTTTTTTTTTTTTTTGCATCCAGCAAATGGAACAATAACGGAGGACTTAATTTTCCCATCTGTCAACTCATCCTGAACAAATTGTACGTCTTTCTCTTCGGAGTGAAATCTCAGCTAAATTAAAAGCTTTAATGTTCATTTTCATGTAGCAGAGGTTCTGGAGGAAATTCTGTCATCACATTTCTGCCTGCTTTTTTTTCTCTCTTTTTTTTTTTTTCCCTTTTTTTCTTCTTTTCCCCCTCTTTTTTAAATGTATTATGAATGAGGGATGATTTGTTTTGGTGACTTGGGTGTGCTCTGTCTGAGTGCGCAGCCTTAAACCAAGCTGCCCCAAATACTGCCAGGCAGGTTGAAGCCAGAATTATCATGGAATTCTGGAGGGATTGGGGCTGGAGGGACCTTAAATCCCACCCAGTGCCACCCCTGGGTCACAGGAGGCATTTTGGGCACCACAAGAGGCATTTGGAGGTCACAAGAGCAGTTTCTGGTGTCACCAGAGGCGTTTTAGGTGTCACAAGGGATATTTTGTGTGCATAACCCCCTTCTCTCAGACAGTTTTATTTCCTTGCAGATGTTGTCTGCCCTCCCCTCCTCCTGCCCCTCCCGCTGTCCCCCCGTGGCCCAACTGTGGGCTCAGATAAGGGCTCCAGGGGCAGATAAGGGCTCCTTCCCCCTCTCCTGGCTCATCTGGAGCAGCACAGAGCGGGGAGGCTCCGCTTTCACAGCCCCATCCACGCAAATCTTGGGTGAAAGAAGTGAAATAATAACAACCAAAGTTGGTTCCCCTCCTCCTCAGCAGCCCCAAGCTGCCCTTGGGGTCCCAGGGTGGGTTTAGCTCCAGCAGGACCTGATTTTTTTTATTTCTCTGTGGCGGGGCAGGAGGCAGGTGGGGATTTGGCTGCGGAGCTGCTTCCATGGGAACACAAAAAGGGTTTCTGTGACAGCGTGAAACCAGTGCCAGCTCTGGGGTATGAACCCTCCTCAGGCCATGGTAACTGCAGGATGCTCCTCACAAGGCCCCTCCAAGCCAGCAGCAGCTCTTCCCACCCTCCCTAAGCAGGCAGCTGGAGTGCAAAGTGGTGGCAAATCCCAGGAAAATTCAAATCCCAGGGGAATCAAGAACTTTCCTCATTGTCTGGTGGCTTCTCCCTGAGCAAGGCATTCCCAGAGCAGCACCCAGGGGTGCAGCAGGGCAGAGTGCCAGGAATTGTGGCAGGAACGCTGCTGGGATGCTCCAAGGAGGTCTGGAAACTTCCCCACGCTGGAAATGAAGCAGGAGAGGAGGGAAGCAGCAGCTCCAGCCTGGCTCAGGCTCTCCCTGCCCGGTTCCAGCGCCGGTCTCCACAGTGGGAGCTTTGGAGCGGATCAGCCTCGGGTGTTTTCGCTGGCTGGAGCTGCAGCAGGGATAAATGATGATGTCAAAAGAGGGGAGATGCTGTCACAAACCACCCTCTCCTCGTGGGGCCGAGGTTCTGCTTTATGGCCTGGAAAGCCGCCGGTCCATTGGAGAGCACATGGACAAGAACGGGCAGGAAAAGCTCCCGAGAGTTCGGGTGGGAGCTGCAGACAGAAGGCCCTTTGTGCCCAGAGCTGACAATGACAAATAAAGAGGAACCTGTGGATCTGGGGGAGAAATGGAGGATTCTGGCAAGACCACGTGGTGAAGAAAAGGCCTTGGCTGTGTGTCTGGCTGTGGGTCTGGCCGGCTGCTGGAAAACCCCACACGGCTCCGGTGGGTTTGTCCACCAAAAAAGAAAAATATTCCTGCTGTGGGCTTTCCTCTCAGCCTGCAAAACGCTCCCTGTGCCCGAAGGGGCTGCCTTGGGAGCCCACGGCACAGGTGGGGCTCTCCTGGCTGGCTCCCAGCCAGCTCTGAGGCGTCAGGACAATAATTAACATTTACAAACCTCTCTGGCAGCACCAGAATCGCTCAGACCCCGCTGTCTGTCCAAGCACACGCAGGACACAAAGAAAAACCCGGCAAGGAAACGCCTGTAATTCTGCAAAGTTGTTGGAAGCAGCCCAAAAGCCGTGTCTAATGCTAATAATAAGCATATTTCCCAAAGGTAACGTTTGATTCCTCTCCAGAAGTGAAGGTATTTGAAGCTCTGCCTGGCCGTGGTCGTATCGCAGATGAACCGGGGCAGTTTAATGTGTGACTAAGTTTGTGAAGCCTCAGCCAGCTCTGCAGGAACAGCCCCAGCCTCGGCAAGACAGGCCACAAAACCCTTCCCAGATAATGTGGTGTTTTTCACAGGAAGCCTGGAGAAGAAAAAAAAAGAAAAAAGAAAAATGGGGAAGGGCTTTGGGTTTGTGGCACGCACATCTGGCGAGCGCAGGGCCCGGATCGGAACACGCTGACCAGAAATATTTACACTGAGCATTGATGGGCTGCCTAAAATGACCTCCAGAGCCTGTGCAGAGCACCACGGGTTTGAAAAAATCTATTACAGCCCATTATGTGCTGGAATGAATCCCAGCCTGGTGCCAGGGAGACCCATGGAAACGGGCGGAATGTGGAATAAAGCAGGGTGGTGTTGGGGGGCAATCACAGCAGAATGCCTTTTCCCTGGTTTTATTTATCTTAATTTATTTCTATTTATCCATTTATCTTTATCTATTTATCTTTATTTATTTATATTTATTTCTCTTCATCTATGTATCTTTATTTATTCATCTTTATTTATCTTTGCAGCCGAAGAGACGGAGCTGGGGCAGTGGGAGAGGAGCCCAAAGGGAGAGGCTGCTCCTTTGAGTTTGGATGCAGATAAAGCTCTTGGAAGGGCTCCCTCCTTCCCCTGGTTTGCCATAAATTGCTGGGCCGAGCCTGCAGTGGTGATGGGGGAGTTGTGGCAGCAAGGATTTGCTTCCAAAGGAAAAGGCCGAGCACAATTCCTTGGAGCACAGCACCGGGAGGGGTCAGGCTGGGAACTCCCCCGCGGTTCCACCTCTTTTTCCCTCCCCTGGAGTTCCTCCCTTCCCTGGAGTTTGTCCCAAAGGAGACACAACAAACCCAAACATCCTGCTCCTGGGAATGCCGGCTCGGGGAGGTCTGGAGTGCCCAGTCCTGAAGGAATTCCTGGATGTGGCACTCAGGTGGGGATGGGCACAGCTTGGACTGGGTGACCTTGGAGGGCTTTTCCAGCCTCAGGGAGTCTGGAATTCCTGCTCGCCAACCAGAGCCATTTTCCAAGCACTGCTCTCCCTTCTCCCTTTGCCATCTTGATTTTTCACCCCTGATTTTTCACTCATTTTTTAGTGGGTGATGCATTCCCAGCATGGCTGGATTAGGCCTGGGGTCCAATTAGCCTCATTAAAAGTATAAACTCATAATAATCATTCAGAATATAAATTATTAATTCCTTGTTTAAAGTACAAACTAACAATTCTTCATTCCAGGTTGGTTTGCCATGGACAGCCCCAGCAGGGATTTAGTGCCGGATCCTGGAGCTGGGATTTTTAAAAAAAAAATTAATTTTTTTAAAAAATGCTATTTTTTAACTGCAGGCAGCTCTATTTATTTGTACTTTGGGAGGGTGATTTTATGGGACTCGATGACCTTGGAGGGCTTTTCCAGCCTCAGGGATTCTGGAATTCCTGCTTACCAACCAGAGCCATTTTCCAAGCACTGCTCTCCCTTCTCCCTTTGCCATCCTGATTTTCCACCCCGTAGTGGTGGATTAGGCCTGGGGTCCAATTAGCCTCATTAAAAGTATAAACTCATCATTCCTCTTTAAAAATACAAAGTAATGATTCCTCATTCAGAATATAAACAAATAACTCCTTGTTCAAAGCATAAACTAACAATTCCTCATTCCAGGTTGGTTTGCCATGGACAGTCCCAGCAGGGATTTAGTGCCTGATCCTGGAGTTGGGGCTCAGCTTTTTTTTTATATACTATTTTTTTAACTGGAGGCAGCTCTATTTATTTGTGCTTTGGGAGGGTAATTTTATGGGTAAATACAGTCTTTATTAATATTTTCTTTGTTAACTCAGGGATGCTGGTAAAGAGCTTTGAAGATGAAAGTGCTGGGTGCAATAAATATTAACGTTATTCCAACTTATTTGAACGTTGCCAGCATTCCAGCTCCAACATCTTTCATCCAAGAATCTCAAAGTGCTTTTCCAAATGTTAATTAATTTCCTCTCAGCAGTCCAGGGAGACACCTTTTATCAGCAGCATCCTCATTTCCCCAAGGAGTGGTTCTGAGTGGATTTCACCCCATGGATTCGGGCTAAAATCAGGGAAATAGGGCAGGAGTTTTTTGGGATTGATCCAAAAATTCCTGCCTCCCATTTTCCCAGCGGTGCTGCCTGACAACATTCCCTGCCTGGGAGTGGGGTGTGACACTCGGCTGCGATTATTGGTGGCTCTTAAAAGAAAAAAACCAGACAAGGATCGCAAGCCCCACCCAGGGCAGGGGAGGAAACGAAACTCCTCCAAATCAGGATGATCCCGGTCAGGAATCCACCAATTTTCAGGATTTTTTGATGGGCAGGAGGAAGTTTTGGTGGGATTTTCAGTCAGGATTTTGTAACTCTTATTTAAAAGATGATTAAAATGGAAATATTTTCTGAAATGCAGCCCAGGTGAAGATCTGAGCTGAAGGAATGAAACTCCTCCAAATTGGGATGATCCCGGTCAGGAATCCAGGGATCTTGGGGATTTTTGATGGACAGGAGGAAATCTTGGTGGGATATTCAGTCAAAATCTTGTAACTCTCATTTAAAATATTCAGAAATATTTTCTGAAATGCAGCCCAGGTGAAGATCTGAGCCAAAGGAATGAAACACTTCCAAATCAGGATAATCCTAGTCAGGAATCCACCAATTTTCAGGATTTTTTGATGGGCAGGAGGAAATTTTGGTGGGATGTTCAGTCAAAATCTTGTAACTCTCATTTAAAATATTCAGAAATATTTTCTGAACTGCAGCGCAGGTGAAGATCTGAGCCGCAGAGCAAACGCTGCAGGTGAAACCCCTCCTAAAAAACCCTCCCCAGCCCAGAGGTGAGCGAGTGATGAGCCAAAAAAAGAGAATTTCGAGACAATGTGACTCCAGCGGGCCACGAGAACAATGAGAAGTTCAAAAATAGCACTATTGACTGGTGGAAAAACAACATACATATAATTTTCAGGTAATTACTGCAGTATAATTAGCTGGGTTGTTTTCACATGAGCCATCTGAAATGCACTCTGCTGGCTGCTGGAGCTCTGCCTCATTTGCAGCGTTCCCATGACTCAGGGGATGCTGCAAGGAGAGGGCTTGGGTGAAAAATGAAGATTTTTTTTCCCTGGCTGAGCCCATCTTGGGGCACAGCCTGGCTGCTGCTGCTTTATCCTGAGTTTATCCTGCTTTTTAGGTGAAAAAAAATGGAAATTTGGAGCAAAATCTGCTCCATGTGTGGTCCATAATGGGAATTATAGGACAGAAAGGAGACTCAAATTGGAACAGGCCTTTTTCTGTGAAAAATCACTATAAATTCAGATTATATGAAAATCTCAGTATTTTACATGCACCATGTGAGTGGAGGGATGGGGGAACAGCCTGACAAGGACCCACTCTCCGAGTTCTGGAAAATGATAATTATTTTTATTTATTTATTTTACTGCCACTTTGCTCATTAGGAATCATTTACTGTCTGTAGGAACAACTTCTGACTTAAGCACTGGGGCCTTAAAAAATCACTTTTCATTGGAATGAGAGAGTTTCTCCCAATGAAACCCTGGGTTTGTTGATGCTGGAGGTGCAATTAAAAGCCTCCCTCACCTCTGTGATGATATTTTGGAAATAAATGCAGCTCTCTGTAGTTTTTCTCCTCATGTTTGAATAGTTTTGGGCCGATTTGAAGCTTCTGGAGGATGTGATGTTTTAAGTCTTGCCTGGCTTTGAATTTCTCAGCTCCCCAGGACTTGTTGTGGTTGCTTTTTGCTCTTTCTTTCAGTGCTGCATCCACAAGTTATGAAAATGGGTGCTAATGACAAAAAAATTAAAAAAAATCCCAATTGTGATTCATGGAAGTGGAATTTTGTTGACAAAAAAAAAGAGGGGGATTTAACTCAGCCAAAGGAAATGCTTTTCCAACTGGAGATGAATATCTCAGGAATGACCATTTCTTCTCAGAGAGAGAGCTAGCCCAGTTTTAATTGAAAAAAAAAAGAAAAAATACAGTAATTCCAACAAAAGCCTGGAGAAAAGCGAGCAGATCCACCCAAAAGGAACAGTTTTTCCAGGGAAAAGTCCCCACAGTGATTTTTAGGTGAGTAAAGCGAAGGTGAAGAGGATGCAAGGGCAGGAAATGCTGTCACCTCCCCTGGGCTGGCCACACCTCGTCCCAGTACAAACCAGTGCCCCACCAGCTTCCAGAGTCCTGGAATGGTTCAGCTTGGAAGGCACCTCAGGGCTCTTCTCGTCCTCCATGTCACCCCAGGTGTCCCCAAACCCTGTCCAGGTGTTCCCATGTCCCCAGGTGTGTCCCCCCCCATCTGCAGGCAGGTGCCCCAGACCAGTGCAGACATGGATGGGGGTCTGGGGGATACTGGGGGATACTGGGAGCCCCTCCCACCCCAGCACATCCCGGGAATGCCAATCCCAGGAAAGAAGGGGCTGATTGTTGTGGCCACGGCCATTGTCCTGCAGCTGCAGGGCTGGGGAGGGACAGCGAGCAGGGCTGGGAATTCTGGCATTCCAGGCTGGGACTGGGGCTGGGAATGTGTCATTCCAGACTGGGAATATGGGTTTGGAATATATCATTCCAGACTGGGAATATGGGCTGGGAATGCATCATTCCAGGCTGGGAATATGGGCTGGGAATGTGTCATTACAAATTGGGAATATGGGCTGGGAATTCTGTCATTCCAGGCTGGGAATAGAGGCTTGGAATGTGCCATTCCTGGCAGGGAATACAGACTGGGGATGCGTCATTCCAGATTGAGAATATGGGTTTGGAATGTGTCATTCCAGGCTGGGAATTCACTCATTCCAGGCTGGGAACACAATCTGAGTCTGCAGGGTGGCCACAAAACGAGGGAGGAAATGGAATTTTTGTAAATTTGCAGAAACTGCAGTGAGGGGAAGGTCATGCAGGGCTGTGAACTCCACTGGTGTGAGCAGAGCCTGGATATCAGGGATGGGAAAACCAGGGAAGAGGGAAACCAGGGATGTGTCACAGCACAGGTGATCAGCAATTACAGAAACTCGTTTGCTTCCCACAGTGCCACTGCAGGGTGACATTCCCAACGCTCCGGGATCGCTCCCTGATTGCAGATTTGGACTCCCCCTCTGGGAATTCTCCCGGCACAGGCAGGAAAGGTTCTTTGCCCTGGTTTGGGCCCGATTTGGGAGAGGATGGAAACACAATGTGATAGAATTTGATCCCATATTGCTTTTGGATGTGGATTTTGGGGAGGTGTTTGTGCCAGCCCCGTCTCAGCCGCTCCCCATCAGCTTCCTGCTCAGCACATCCAGCCACGTGTGCTCTTATAAAGTAAAAACTGGATTTATTTTATCGGGTATTGGCCATTCCATTGCCTTCTAGTGCAGCCAAGTAATTTTCACTACGATATTCCTCTTTTTGTCCCTCAGAAAAAAGGATTTCACACATTTCATGCCTGCAACAACCTCAGCAATGAAGGGGTTTTAATGATTTGGTTGTGTTTTCTATCAAGAAATCATAACTGAGAGTCTGTCATTAAATCAGTTTTATTCAGGCTCAGAAATGCCCTGGTATTACTTTTAAGCAAAGAGTAAATTTGGATTATTAGACAAAGAGGGAAAATTCTTGGATACTTGGACTAATGAAAACAACATGTTCGCAGAAAAAATGCATATCTGTTTGAAAAATATTATTGTGTCTGAACATGGCTTTGAGAGTGTGAGTTATGTGACATGATACACTTCTGGGGAAGTTACAAAAGAGAAAATAAAAGAAATGGGGGTGGGAGGCAGATTCTCAAGTCATTTATTTTACTGTGATAGGGCCAAAAGGGGGAAATGCAACTTCGGAAAATTGGGAATTGAAAATATCAACACTTTGGAGGGTTGAGGGAAATCTTGATCTTTCATTTTCTCTCCTCACAGAAGTTAAAAATCAAAAAAAATTATCACTGCTTTAGCTCAGAAGCAGGACAACTGGAGGGTTGTTTTGGGGCTGTTCCACCCCACTCCATCCCAGTATTTTCTTTTGGAAACAGGGAGAGAATCCTGACAGATCTGGGTGCTGCCACCCCTGCCACAGCTGGAGCTGCTGAGAGCACCTCTGGAAATGACTGTGTGTTGACAAAGGCTTTTTTTGGCAATAAACCATCATCTGAGCCTCGGGAGCAGAGAGGAACAAAATTTCACTACATGTAAATAATAGCCTAAAAATAGAAACGCAGATTGTTTTTCTCATTAAGTTCCTTCTCCATCCTCCAGCATATTCTGCACTGAGCAGGGAGTGCTTATCAAAAAGCCCAGACTGAAAAAATGAAGAGCCTGGGTGAGGTTTGTCTGTAAAAACACTGGCAGGACCATTTTAAACCTGATTTTCTGTCTCCCCTTTTCTCAGTTTGCTTCCTTGTTTTAATGCAGCCGCAGCCTTTGCGGGGCTGCTTTATTTAAAGCGAGTTTTGCGAGAGGACGCTGTGGTTTATGGCCACGTGTCAAGTTTGATAGTGTTGTGCCATGATTTAGCAAAACGCTCCAGGCACATGTCCGCATCCCACTGAATCCGGGAGGAAGGGAAGGAGCAGAGGAAAAGCTGCTTTGCTGTGCAGCAGCCTCATTCAGGGGGAAAGGAAAAAAATACAGTCATTGAAATAAAGCAAGGATTTGTCTCCACATAGTTACAGATCTTTCTGGCTAAATTCTCTCGACTTGAGGTGAACTCATGGATGGTGTTAGATCCCGGTTATTCCGTGTGTTTAATGATTCCAAATTGAAGGGTTTTCCACGGGCTGCCTCAGACCACGGAAATAGATGGGCTAATTCTGGGAGCTGTGGGTGTGCTGGAGCCATCTGACTTTTATTTTAGCTATCTCGGCGAGCACCCTGCCCCCTCCCCAGGAGCCTTCATCACGGGCGGGATTATCCGAGCGTGCCTCATCATCCTCCTCTCACTGCCGCTCGTTTTTAGGGTGCTTTGTGTGAGGTGTGACAGCTCCAGCTGGGCTCTGGGAATGGGATGGTGGAAATGGGATGGAGGGATGAAATCTCCTCTGGAGAGGAAAGTCATGGGCAGGATTATCCGAGCATTCCTCATCATCCTCCTCTCACTGCCGCTCGTTTTTAGGGTGCTTTGTGTGAGGTGTGACAGCTCCAGGAGAGTGCTGGGCTCTGGGAATGGGATGGTGGAAATGGGATGGAGGGATGAAATTTCCTCTGGAGAGGAAAGTCACGGGTGGGGTTATCTGAGCGTGCCTCGTCATCCTCCTCTCATTGCTGCTCGTTTTGGGGCGCTTTGTGTGAGGTGTGACAGCTCCAGGAGAGTGCTGGGCTCTGGGAATGGGATGGTGGAAATGGGATGGAGGGATGAAATTTCCTCAGGAGAGGAAAGAGGGGTGTCAGGAGGAGCTCCCCCGATTTTCTGTCAGCCTGGGGAAGATTTCTGGATGAAACGCTCGGGAATGAAATGTTTGGAAAGAGAAGTGAGTTGTTGGCTTTGCTCAGCCTACCAGGATTTCATGTACATCCTTGCCACAAACAAGATGCCATCAAAATCATCTGTTTGTTGAACATGTATAATTTATATATGTTCCTTTTCTAGGTTAAGTATAATGTGACCTGTCCATCTTGGTCAAAATACATAAAACTTTGTCCTGGATTGATGGAATGTCACATCCTGATACAATTCCATCATCATCCCTTCTTACAAAGAGTTGTTTTCTTCAGGACTTCATGTAAATATTCTTACCAATAAACAGCGTTGTATCAAAAAGCTCCTTAAACACATTTGACACCTCTCTCCCATTCTTCCCTCAACACAAAGTACCTGATTTTAAATCCTGGGTAACCTGTGAGTCAAATGCTGTCAATTTTAATTCTGTAATTAACACTCATGGTTATCTTACCACAGGTTCCCTGTGTGGAACCGAGCATGCCCTTGTTTTAAGAGCTGAGACATTAAAGCTTTATTTTCTTTCAGTGACCATAATCCAAGCTCTTTCTGAATGGAGGATGATGGATTTTATGGCTGCTATGGAAAAGTAGGGAATTTTGTCTTCTTTGTTCCATTCTGTGCATTAAGGTGAGGGCCAAAGCGAGAAATTGTCATGGTGATCTATATTTATAGAATAACACAGGTAGAAAGAAGCTGAATCAAGATATAGTGACTTAAATACTAACATTTAATCCATCCAAAATCACAACTGATGCCATCATCTTGCCAGGCAGAATTTTGGTATTTTCCCCTCTGCACTCCCTGGCTTGCTGTTGGAAGAACACAAATTTTACTCAAAATTGACGTGAAATGTGTGTATTTGGATCCCAACTCTGCTGTTTGGGACTCCTAAAACACCTGTACTGCTGCCCCCGGTAACAGGAAAACCCGGGCAAGCTCCCGATGATTCCTGAACTTCTCCGCAGTAGGCCAGGGAAATAAAACTTGTAATTCCCCGAAATAAAACTCATCATTTCCCGCTTGGTGCAGATCAGGAGCCGGAAGCAGCGCCCGCTGAGGTACCCCGGCCCCATCCCGTTCCACTCCTAAAGGTCTTAAACCCGCGGATTAAGTAGCAGGCAGCGGAGCCGCAAAATCCCATTTTAATCAATTTATTTATTACTGCGGGAAGGCGCATCCCCGCTTGCCCGCGGCGCTCCGGAGGGTGCGAGGCTGAGGGGAGCCCGGAGGGACTCGCGCCCCTCACGGAGCGCGCAGCGGGGCGGGCGGCACCGCGAGGGCCGCGCCGCGCACGGTGA